>OY283145.1:29080717-29243217 GCA_958299785.1 Medicago lupulina | reverse complement strand
AAATCAAAAGATATTTGCATATCATTTCAAAGCTATTGGAAAGATAATTCATATACCAGCAATTCACAAGTTTATATCAAAACTCAATTCAAAACAAAAACAACTGAAAGTAGCACAAGAATCCAACTTAGGCAATCTGGTACAGTACAACTCGCGAGGCGAGGTCATCTGCTCGCGGTGGCGAGTTCACAAAAAGAACTACTCGCGAGGCGAGAAAGGTTACTCGCCTAAGGCGAACAAAACTGGGCAGCTACGGCTTTGTGACCACTTTTCACCCAAAATCTTATTTTTAACTTCCTTATGCCCAAATTTGATCTCAAAACTTGTCTAAACATGTAAAGGCACTCAAAACCATATAAAACTTAACCCCCTAACGTTAATTCACAAAAATCATGTTTTTCTCACTGGTCAACTCGCTACGGCGAGCGATCTGCTCACAACGGCGAGCAACGAAGCGCTACTCGCGAGGCGGGGAAGTTTACTCGCGAAGCGAGAGATGAAGGCTGTCACTCGCAAGGCGAGGATCAACACTCGCGAGGGCGAGCGATGAATCACAACACGGGCAGAAAGCAAAAATTCATCAAAATTCACCTAATCTCATGGTTCTAACCTTAAAACTGATTCCAATTATCATCCTATGAATTATCTAAGGTCTGTACACAGTTTTTACATCAATTCTACGGTTCTACATCACTTGATCAACAATTTCTCTCATAACCCTAATTTTCCAAATCCTTAAAAACTAAACCTAATCATGTTAATTGCAATTATCAGAATCATAGGCTTAAAATTAATGAAAGTTAGTCCCACCCTTACCTTAGAAAGATGAAATCGCAGCTCTCCTCTTGGTTTTCCTCTTCTCTGGTTTTCTCCCTTTTTCCAAAGTTGTTTCACGTAAAAACTATTCTGACCTAATTTTCTCCTATTTATCTCTCCTCATCTATCTTATCTTATTTACTCTTATTTCTCTAAACTCTCTAAATTCTCAAAACAGCCCCTCATCTCAATATTTATTTTATTTTCAAATCTTATTCTATTAAATAATAAAATAAGTCTCTTAATAAATCTACAACACATCACATAATTCTTCACATCACATAAATCATATAATTATATTCTAAACTCAACAAATAAATCAAATAATTAAAGAGGGCGTTACAACTCTCCCCAACTTATAGAATTTTCGTCCTCGAAAATGTACCTTATGCAAACAACTCTAGATAAGACTCCATCATCTTACTCTCTAGCTCCCACGTTAAACTTTCACCAGCCGCTCCTTCCCAAACGACTTTCACAAGAGGTATCTCCTTGCCTCTCAGCTTCTTCACTTCACGACCTTCAACCCTCACTGGCAAGGTCTTATACATATGGCTGGCTTGCCTAGATTCTCTTATCTTTTTTTAAGAATAATTTGGTTTGCATCTGTTTGGGTGATTTGGAAGGAAAGGAACAATCACATCTTCAACAATGCGTCTTCTAATACTCCTGTTCTCCTAGAAAAAGTTAAGCTTAATTCTTTTTTGTGGTTAAAATCAAAACAGGTGGTTTTCTCTTATAGCTATCATGACTGGTGGAAACATCTTTTATTGTGTATGGGTGTCCATTAGTCTGACTTGTTCAGTTGTTCCTATTATTCGTTGTGGCACCTTGACTTTGTAAATACTTTTGCTTGTTTCACTCTTTGCACACCTTGTGCGGGGTGATACATTGTTATTATATATATCATTTTAACTTGTCAAAAAAAAAAACTTGATGTAACCCGACACCATAATGATTAAACACTACTTTAATTATGTATTGTCCAAGGAGAATGTCTAATATGGAGATAGTCGAAAAATATACCCAGTCTATTTTTATAGAAAAATGATAATTATAATATATTTGGATTACTCGCTCCGTCTCATATTAGGTAGTTTATTTGAGTTTTACATCATTATTAAATAGTTTATTTGAGTTTTACACAGTTATTAAGTAAATAATTAATAGTTTATTTGAAATGCAATAAAAAATAGAATGTTAGTGAAAAAAATAATAAATATTGTATCGGTATTATATATAAAATATATAAATAATTTGAAACAAAGAAAATTAAGAAAAAGGGCATGTGATTTCAGACAAAGTAATTTTAAAAGCAATTTGAGTTCGATAAAAGCTTCGCAAGAAAGCAAAATAAAAATAGAAGTTGATGATTTTTGTCTAGGGAGAACTTGCACTGGCTCATAATGGAAGTACTATAGCAACCTCAACTCTTCTTGGAGTGCCTTTGGGACACAATTCATCATTCCTTGAAGGCCCTGCAATATTTCTTCATCCTCGCATTAGGGAGGCCATTTTTCATGGTATCACAAATTCAATAACTGATAAAGGTATACTCATATGATGATGTGTAAATTTCCTTAGGCATGAGAAATTATATATCTACCTTCGTTGTGTTTTTAGACCCATTTGACATTGGAAGATTAATTAATGATAATTTTTGGAACAACTCTCTTTTATACTATCATTATGGTCCTCCAATTTCATTATGGTATCAGAGTCTATCGAATTCAAGGGCTATCTATCGATTCACGCACCAAACCCAAAGAGTGTTGGGGGGGCGTGACGGCCAAAGAGTACTGGGTGTGACGGGGTTGTATTGGGAAAAACCCATGTCCCACATCGGATAGATAAGACTCTTGGTAAGAGTTTATATAGAGGAGACAATCCTCACTTTATGAATTGGTTTTTAAGGATAAGTTAGACCTCCAATTTCATTAGTTTTTACTCCGTTTCTTTCTCTTTATCCCTTTATTGTTTTTTCTCTTTGTCCCTTTATTGTTTTTAGGGTTAAATATGTTTTTGGTCTCTATAAAATTGCGACCTTTTAAGTTTAGTCCTTACTTAATTTTAATAGCTTTTTTAATCCCTATAAAAAAATGTACTTATAATTTTAGTCCCTGGTAAAACAAATTTTGTTTAATTATCCTTAAACTCTTAAATTTTTTAACGATTCTTTTTATACAAGTTTAGAACACTATGAAATGTTCATTTACTAAAATCTAGAATTTTTTAACATGAACTAAATTAAATATGAATTTTTTAAAAACGACAAAAGTTTAAGATATAAGTAACAAAATATGGACGTAGAAATCAAATTTTTGCGATATTTTTTTCGGGGGAACTTTTAATAACGTTCTTAACACGCCTGTAAAAAATTGTTGAAAAACTTAAGAGTTTAAGCATAAATTAAACAAATTTGGATTGAGTAAGGACTAATATTGAGTGCATAATTTTTTTGTAGGGATTAAAAAAACTATTAAAATTAAGTAAGGACTAAACTTAAAAGGTCGCAATTTTATAAGGACCAAAAACATATTTAACCCTTGTTTTTATTTTAAAAAAGAGGAAAGAAATAGTTGTCACTAAATATTTTCAAACTACATCATGTAGATATTTATAAAAATATTTAATTTTTAGAAACTAATCAAAGAAAACGGTATTATATATATGATGTATTTGGACTGAATTGTGTAAAATAAATTTACACTATTACTACATAAAAATTTTAATTAATATTTTTTTTCTTCGCAGGTAAGAATTTAAACGACCCACATGTGCTAGCTGATGTTGGCGATGTTCCTGTCCAAGATATTCGAGATTGTGGAGTCAAAGATGAGAGATTAATGAATTTAATTAGTGATTCTGTGAAGATTGTGCTGGATCAGGTATATACATTGTTAATATTTGAGACATTCTAATTTTAACAATTTTGTTGTTTTTTATCGGTGTTTTTGTTAAAAAAAAAATGTTAGTTTTAAGTTTATTGTTTGTAGGATCAAACTAGATTATGATTTTATTCATATCAAGTATTTTTTATGCACAATTGTATAAACTAATTCTTCTAATCACAACTGAGCTTAATTCAAATTCAGAATGTTTTGTTAAGCTTTAAAAGATATCTTACCCTTTCATTCAAGTTTTCTAATGTATTTAAAGATTATGATTATTTGTCGATGTATAAAATAGTCAAAAGATGAATCCTTACCATCTTCAGCAAAAAAAAAAAAAAAATAGAGGAAAATATATAATATTTTTATAAAATTTATATATAATACCATTAAAATACCAAGGACCACCAGCTTTGGATCAGCCTCATTATTAGACGGCCCAATCAATTATATTGGTAATATATGTAGGCAATGTTTCTCACGATCTATGTTTTGGGATGAATAATAATTTGTTTTGTAACTTCATATATATTTAATCATTTTTACTACAAGATAAATAATCATTGTTGGATTGAAATTAATGCATTAATTTAATCATGCAGCCTACATTGCGTCCCTTAGTTTTGGGAAGTGATCACTCCGTATCATTATCTGCTGTTAGAGCTATATATGAGAAGCTTGAAGGTCCTGTTGATATTCTTCATTTTGGTGCACATCTTGATCATAAGAATCCCTTAGCTCAACTGAAGAAGAGTGGCTATGTGAAACGACTAGTGCAGGCATTTTTCAACTCTTTACTTTTGTGGTTATAAATAATTTTATTGCATATTTTCATGCTTTTAATTCTTTATTTTATTATAGGTTGGTTTGCGATCAGTGACAGCCGAAGGACGTAAAGAAGCCAAAAGAATTGGTGCAAAGATACATGAAATGAAAGATTTTGCAAAAGAACGCAATGATTTAGAGAAACTGGTATATTTCTTTATCTTTTCTCTCGCTCTCTTCACGCAACACTAATGAATTGTGAAAGCTTTGCATACCAATTGAAAACTTGATGAAACAATTGTGAGAGCTTGCACTAATGAATGAAAGTGTGCTACACTGATCCGAGTGAATCCCTAGCCGCACATTGCATCTCCCAAGTAAACCCTAGCACGGCCCCTTCTCCTATTCAACCGAAATAAAATAATGTGACCTCTCTACTCTTTTTTAGGTGGTGACCGGGGTTTGAACTTCAGACCTTTATATATTATGCATTGTCCTTACCAACTGATCTAAGCTTCTCTACCCTACCACTATGAATAACGACTTCCACAAAACTTCCGTAATAATTTTTTATTCAAACGTGAATATAGCAAACATTATGTTTTTCTACACATAATTATTCTTCCGGTTTGAGCAATAAACATAATTAATTTGACAACACATGAATATATATATATATATATATATATATATATATATATATATATATATATATATTTTTTTAGGGTTTCAAATTCAGGATCTTATTTTTTGGTTAAGTTAATACATAGTATTATTAATTTTTTGACCAAATAATGTTATGAATTTTTGCAGACACTAGGAGGTGGTGAAGGTGTTAAAGGAGTATATGTATCAATAGATGTGGATTGTCTTGATCCTGGCTACACTAAAGGAGTGTCTTTCCTTGAATCAAGGGCACTTTCTGTACAAGATGTTCTCAACATTCTTCAAAATCTCCAAGGTGATATTGTTGGTGGAGATGTTGTTCAGTATAACTCACAACATGATACCGATTATAAGACGACTGCCCTGGTTACTGCTAAGCTGGTCACAGAATTAGCTGCAAAAATGTCCAAATGATGAATCGATCTCTGAACTGCCATCTTAATTTTTTCGTGTGTCGACTTTGGCGATACTTAAAATAAGGAGCACTTATGAGGTGACTCAGCTATTTTTCTTTTCAATCATAGTCTCTGCAACTTTTCGCAGAGACACTCAGTTCAAATAAAAAAGAGTTATGTGTATGTGTGTTTTAGGCTTTAGTAGGCCTAGTCAAAATCACATAACATTTGTGTATTTGTTTTTAATTAGCTTGTTTGGAATTAATTCTATGTTCCCAATGTACTGTACCAGTTTGATTTTGTGATCTTTAATGGCATAAATTGAATTTCGAATAAATGGCACAATGACATAATTTGAATTTCGAATAAATGAAACAATTAATAATAATTTATCTTTCCTCATTTAAATGTAAAATACTCATTTGATATACTTTGCAATGTTTTTTTTTTTTTTTTACAAAGAAAACTTATAGCATTTCATTACTTAAAATGTGTTAACTACAAAAAGGTGGTTCAATCAATATCTGAAAACTAGTCGACAATGTGGCCGCCTTTGTTAATTGGTGGGCAACCTCATTTGCTTGTCTCCACACAAACTCAACACTAGAATTTTCATAAAAACGACTAACTAAAGATTTACAATCCTTTAAGATAGATCCAAATTCCGTGTGATCATAGTTATTTGACTTAAAACTATCAACCACCTTCTTTGAATCAAGTTCAAAATCCACATGTCCTAGGTGAAAATCAAGAACCCAATGGAGTGCCGACAATAAACCCAACGCTTCTCCAATGTGCACATCGCATTTAGGTTCAAACCATTCCGTTTTAGCAAGGACAAAAATACCTTCCTCGTCTCTTATACACATACCAATACCTACTCTATTGTCATGATTTGGGAAAGAAGCGTCAATATTACATTTCATCTTAATTGGACTCGGTTTCTTCCACTTAAAATCCTTGTTCTGCTGCTGTTGCGTATTAAAATTGTGAGCAAAATTCTTCCTGGCACTTGCTATCTTGACTGCTTCCCAATCAGCTAACAAACACTTTGCTCTTTCGATCACAAAACATTGCGCGTCATCAACATCATTCCATACCTTGTTATTACGTTGCTTTCAATTACTCCAAAGAATTCATGCAAACAGTGTTGCATCTCCATTCGACAACCAATGAAGGGTATGGAAAATACACTTACTGCAATTATCTTCTGCAAACTTACAAAGTACATAGGTTCCCGGACTGTTGACTTTCTTATTCCAAAGTCACATTCTAGTTGGTAGCACATTCCTAGTGAGTCTCCACACAAAATTCTTCACTTTCGGAGGCACTTTTAACTTCCAAATCATATCCAAGTTACATGGAGTTTTAAAAACAGAAGTATCAAGTAGTTCCTGCATACAATAACGATAAGCACTCCGGACAGAGTAGTCTCCATTATTCTTTTTGCACCAAATCAGCCTATCTTCTCTAACAGACGGGTACAACGAATTTTTTATAATATTTGTGACTGTCTGCTGATCAAAAATGGCTTCAAGAAAAGGAACACCCCATTGCTTTTGATTTTGCAACATACAGTGAGACAATGGGACATGTGAACATCACCTTTAGAGGGAGAGTTTAGAGTGAGATTACCTGCAATCCAGTTGTTGTTCCAAATCGAAATATTATCACCATCGTCTATTTTCCATATACTCCCTCCCTTCAGGATGAATTTTGAATTACACATGTTGGAACAAAATGTGTTTAACATTACCCTTAAGAGTTTTGATGATAACAAGGTATTAAAAAAATTGTCAATTGGATTTGCTAATATTTGTTCAAGTGTACAAGACCATAGACAAAAAATTTGAGATCATTAATAGGTTCTGGAAGAACAAAAGAGAGCAAAGAAATAAACAAAAAGGAAGCTTAAAAGCATCTGAAGAGTCTGTATCTGATTTGTATTGTGAGCACCTCTGATTGTATATCAAGTGTTCAGTGTCAAACATTTTTCTTTGTAATTCTGTTTGATTTGAAGTCTCTTGCTTGTGTGCTTGAGCATAGAAGTCTCTTGATTGTGTTCAGGAGCATAGGAAGTCTCTTGCAGCTGTGCTTGAGCATTTGATGTCTCTTGCTAAGTTTAGTAGTGAGCATTTGTAATCAGATATTACATTTTAGTGAACTCTCCTTGGAAGTGCAAGGGGGACAGGACTACTTCCGGTTTGTGGAAGGAACCTGTATAATTGCTTTGTGTCTTTCTTCCTTCTCTCTCTCTCTCTCTCTCTCTCTCTCTCTCTCTCTCTCTCTCTCTGTTTTTATCCGCTGCAACCTAGTTCTGAACATCACTTCAGAAGCTGTTCTTGAACTGCTTCTGACCACTGTCTTTCAGCTTAAGAGAAAACGAAGAACATCTTAACACAATTCAACCCCCCCTTCTTGTGTTTTTTCTCACCTTCAACACAAACTACGCCACACATAACTAGGTTTGTATCCCAATTTTGCGCTTAAAAAATCACATCTAGGAAAATATTTCGCCTTGTAAATGCGGGCAATAAGAGAGCTCGGATTAGTCATAATACACCAGCTTGCTTACCCAACATTGCTAAATTGAACACATGCAAACTTTTAAAACTCATACCCCCGTCCTTTTTGTGCATGGATAATTTATCCCAAGAAATCCAATGGTTACCTTTGTTTTGTGCTCCAGAATGACCCCACCAAAAAGAATTAAGCATTTTTTCGATCCCATCACATAAAGTAGTCGAAAGGGTAAAAATACTCATGAAATAAGTCGGAATGGATTGAAGAACTGACTTGTCGTGTCATTTTTTGGAGATCAAGGCTATTTAAGGTTCAAGGTTAGTTACATAAAGAAGGAAAGAGAACATTTCGACTTTAATTTACTTTTTGTGCCATAACTTACTTATTATTTTTTTAAAGAAGGAAAGAGTGGCGATAAGAAGAAGAAGGAGTTTGATTAAGAGAAAAAGAAAAAGGTTTTTATTTACATTTTTTATTGATTCGGAAGGACTATGTCCTTTGCCTACGTAGCCGTGAAGGACCAGAACCTCATAGTTTGGGGTAAAAATTACTGTTTGATTGGTTTTGTGTTTTTTATTAATTTTGAAAAAAAGTTAAAATAAAGAGCCAAGTGGCAAAATAGAGTTAGTTTTTATTTTTTAATATTAAAAGAAAATGACTCAAAGCATAATTAAATTGATTGAAATTTGATTAAAAAAATAAAATAAAAAAGGGAGTCACTTGATTTGTAAATCAAGGTTTATTATGAAAATATTTTTGTGAATTTTAGATTATTTGCATGTTTTTGTTATTTTTTAATAATTAATTCAAACTTAAAAGTAACACTAACGTGACAAAAAAAAAAGAGCGAGGATTTTGTAGCGATGTTGGATCACCACAAAACCCTTTTTGAAATTAAACTAACCTAATATTTTCTGCATTTTGTAAATATATAAAAGCGGAAAAATAAATAAAGTAAAGACATATGCATGATTCTTCTCATTTATAATTACATTGCTCCTAGGTACATTGTAGTTCTATGCAAATGAAATAAATGACATAATTTAAATGTGCAGAATGATGATAATAAACTATTAGAAATAAAATGCAAAATAAAAAATGCATGACTAAATAAAAATGCATGAAAAAGATACAAAAAAATAAAAATAAAGAGAATGGGGGGTGTAAGTAGTTATATTGGGGGTGCAAGAATTATAAGAAAGGCTAATTGGGCTCATAGAGAGGCTGGGGTGCGCTGGGCCTTATAAGAATGATCTGGGCCATTGATTTGATCAATGACCCTGATCTAAAGGAGGATAGGGCACTATGAACCATCAGATTTGATCTGAAAGCAAGGAAGAGCGAGGGTACATGGTCATACCATGGCCATGCGCACACTTGATTGGGGGAGGGTATAAATACCCTTTCCCCTTCATTTTCTTCATTCTGATTTTCTTTTCCTCTCTCTACAACTCATCTCACCCTTCTCTCTCGTTCTGTCTTTTTCTCCGGCGCGCAAGGCCGGTTCCGGCACGGTGGCCGGTGAGCCACAGTGGTGGCGCCGCCGCCTCGGCGTTATCGCCCCGGAGTTATAAACCCTTTTTTTTTGCTTTCCTACTTATCTCATCTCCCTCTTTTCATTTTTTAACTCAAAATCCTCAAAAAAACAAATAGATTGCCTAGATCTACAAAAAAAGAAACGAAAATTTATACTACCTTTGATTTTAGGATCAGATTACTGTGTTGCTTATGGGGTGGATTTTGTTTTAGTGTGTGATGTTGTTCGTGTTGACGGTGGTGAGGGTTTGGTACGGTTGTGATGCCGGTTCGGATTGTTTGGCTGGTTCGACTGTGTGTTTGGATTTTGATGGGTTAGGTTTGTTTTCGGTTATGGTGATGTCTCGGTTTGAGGTTGGTTTGGTTATGGGTATTTGATTCTGATGATTGTGGTTGTCTGTGTGTTGGCCGAAAACTGTATGCAGGTTTTGGTGTGTTTTTTTGTTCTGCTTCGATTTTGCAGGTTGTGATGAATTGGTTGAATTTTTTGTCCCCCCTCTGTTGTGATGTCCGTCCCTTTTTATCAAATTTGCAAATTCAACCAATTAATTGAAAAATGAATGGACTTGAATTGGGTTAACGAGGAATACTGTAACGCCCACTTTAGATTATTTTAATTATTTAATTATTTGATTTATTTAAAGAGTCTAGATATATTTATATATATTATGAGATGCGGAGAATTAAGATTTATGTGATTTTTAGTGATTTTATACGATGTGGTGACTTATTTTATTGTTTAATAAAATAAGATTTGAAAATAAAATAAATATAAAGATGTGGGGTAGTTTTGAGATTTTAGAGAGTTATGTAGGAGAAAGAGTAAATAAGATAAGATTTGATGGGAGTATAAATAGGGAATATTAGGTTAAGAGTTGTTAGTACGTACAATTCAGTTTTTTGGGAGAAAAAGGGAGAAAAGGCAAGAGAAGAGGAGAGCTGCGATTTCCATAACTCTAAGGTAAGGCTGAGCCTAGCATACAATTCTATTAAACTGTATATCATATGATTATAATTAAGAAGTGTAGGAATGGTTTTAGAGAATTGGAGAATTAGGTTTAGCATGATGAATTGATGATTATATGATGTAAAATTGTAGAACTGATGTAGAAGTTGAGTACAGGACTTAGAATAACCTTAATGCTAATGTTTCAGTCGAATTTGGGGTTAATCATGGTGAAAAATGGGATTTTTGGTGAAAAAGTTTGTAATCTCGTACTCTGTTCTGTCACCGTTTTGCCAGGCGAGAGTCGTAGCTCGCCACGGCGAACATCCCTTCATCGCTTCGCCAGGCGAGCAGCCCAGCTCGCCATAGCGAGGGAACCGTGACGCTTCGCCAGGCGAGCAATCCAACTTGCCATGGCGAGACACCTGTATTCGCGCGCCAGGCGAGCAATAGAGCTCGCCATAGCGAGCTGCGCTGTGACAGATTGTCACGTGCTCTTTGTTTGCGATATGTTTCTTACAAGACCTTGTGAGCTGAACCTTGGGTAGTATTGGAAGCTAACTACAATATAATTGATGATCCGTAAAGATGCTTGTGATGATTTAATGTTGTTGCTATTGATTGGTGAATCATATATGCATTATGTGAAATATATGTGAAGTTTAAGCGATGTTTGAGATGATGTTTGCATTTGATAATGTTATACCCTATGACTAATGATTGCTGCCATGCTGTTGTTATTGTTTAATTAAGCTGCATGAGTCGATCTATGATGTGAAATGTTATCCAATTGTTGGAGTCATATAAGATGTGTCATGATGTCTAAGACGTAAGAGATTTAGTCTCATGCATAATCATTCAGAGATGAGGGCTTATGCCCTAGAGTTTTTACTCAACAGCGACGAGGGCTCATGCCCTGGAGCTTTTGCTCAATAGCGACGAGGGCTCATGCCCTGGAGCTTTTTCTCAATAGCGACGAGGGATCATGCCCTGGGAGTATATTTATGCTCAAAGCGATGAGGACTTATGCCCTGGATTGGTACCACATGCATATGAGATGTCTAAGATGATTAAGATGTTAGAGTTGCATAGTCAAGTGAAGTTGCATTGTCGAGTTAAGTTGTCTAAGATGATTTATGATGACAGTTATGATGCTAAATGATATTTGTTGCGACATGTTTATGTGATGTTTTGTTATTAAATATAATTGTTGAATTATATGTTTAATATTATTGTTTTGTGAATCTCACCCCTTCTGCTTGAAAATGTTGCTCTTCGTGTGGGTAACTTGCAGGTAATCAAGAATAGGTGTAGTCTATTGAGGACTTCCCTCGGTTGTGCCTAGGTGCTCTAATACGTAACGGGATGGGGAACCTTGCTTATGTTTTCTCTATTCCTTGTGTATTACTTTCATGATTTCATGGCTATGATTTAATATTTTGGAATTTTATGAGACGGTTTGATGAGGCCTTCGTGCCAAAGACTAATATGTATTTGAGTTAATTCCGCTGCGAAGTTTGAAATCTTACGAGGACTATTTTAAAGAATAAAAATGTTATTTATTCATATTAGAGATTTTTGTGAAATGTGACATTCCGTTGTATGGAAACTCTGATTTAATTGTGAAATTTTTATGTTGGGAAAAACGGGGTGGTACAATTGGTATCAGAGCAGGTTGGTCCATTCGGCCAAGTAGAAGAGTCTTGTTGTGTCGAGTATCAGTTGATGTATTGTTATATGTCATACTGATTGTTTTGTGTTGTCTAGAGAACTAAGAATGGCTGGAAGAAATGATGTAGTTATTGCTGCTGCCCTCGAAGCAGGATTTATGAAGAGGATACCAAGGCTCATTACAAGGTTGTTAATGAGAGGAAAGGTAAAGGTCAGCAGATTCGTCTTAAGCCTTATAGTGCCCCTGCTGATAAGGGCAAACAAAGAGTTAATGATGAGAGAAGACCTAATAAGAAAGATGCTCCTGTTGAGATTGTCTGCTATACTTGTGGTGTGAAAAGCCATAAGAGTAATGCTTGTCTTGGAGAGGTAAAACGGTGTTTCCGTTGCGGTAAGAAGGGGCATACTAATGCAGAGTGCAAACATGGTGACAATGTGTGCTTTAATTACGAGGAGGAGGGTCACATTGGTTCGCAATGCAAGAAGCCTAAGAAGGCTCAGACTACTGGGAGAGTTTTTGCTTTGACTGGTACGCAGACGAAGAACGAGGATCTTTTGATCAGAGGTACTTGTTATTTTGATAATATACCTTTAGTTGCTATTATTGATACTGGTGCTACGCATTGTTTTGTTGCTCTTGACTGTGCTGCTAAGTTGAAACTTGATGTACTGATATGAATGGGGAGATGGTTGTCGAAACTCCAGCTAAGGGTTCGGTGACTACTTCTCGTGTGTGTTTGAGATGTCCTGTGTCTATGTTTGGTCGTGACTTTGAGATTGATTTGGTTTGTTTACCGTTTGTAACACCCCGTTATCCCAAAAATATTAAATAATAATAATAATGCATCAGAGTATATCACCAAACGGGCATGTCACACTTCATTTTCAAAATTTCTTAAATAGAATATAAAACTATTTAATAAACATTCTCCAAAATATCCATTAATTCGCAGCGGAATATTTGCATCAAACAACCACATCATTTAATTCACCACTAGATAAATCTGGCATAAAAGCCTCATCAAAATAATTCAATCCTCAATAAATGACAACATCATCATATTCCAAAAGTGTGATACATAGGAAAGAAAATAATAGATAAATCCCATCCCGTACGTAACAGAGCCCTAGACATTGAGCCACCACCTACTACTCAGGATCACCTGCAAGTTACCCATACGAAGGGCAACATTTTCAAGCAGAAGGGGTGAGATTCACAATCAAAATAATATATATAAATAATCCATCAATTGAAATGAAACAACAACAATACACCTCAACAACATCAATCAAATCATATATATGAATCTAGCATTATCCTTGATTATCAACAACCACTTGTTTATAATTAATTTGCATCAACCTCATTTCATGATGACAAAACACCGACATCAACCCAATACCACGACACGTTAACAACAACGACGACTCACTCAATGCAACAACTACGACGATGCAACAATGCACATGCATGTGGTACCAAATACAGGGCAGAAGCCCTCACCGGATATTGAATGGTTAAAGCATTCATTAGGACAGAAGTCCTCACCGCTTTGAACAACAAAGTGTTCCAGGACATGAGTCCTCCCGCTTTGAACGACAAGGCGTTCCAGGGCAAAGCCCTCACCGCTTTTATGCATTATGCGATGGATTCCACTTGTGTATATCTACATACAACATCAACACCTGTGCCTAAATAATTATGACACACTCCCCAACTGGACAACACGACCCATCAACATCAACGACAATCACCGACTCAACATAATTAATTTGTTTATATGTAAACGTACATAAATTCACAGTATTCACCTTCATTCATAATTTTTACCATGTAAACAATGTTTAATAAATCCCATAAACATATTAAGATGCTCAGAAAAATGCCCTAGTGCACGTAGCAAAATTCAGAAATTGGTCTTACAGGGCCCATCTCGCTTCAAGCGAAGGCCATCTTGCTTCAAGCGAAATCTTCACAGAATGGTTGGTTCTCGCTCGCTCAAAGTTCGCTCGTGGTTCGCTTCAAGCGACCTTAAAGACGTAAGTCTGGGAGTATCTCGCTTCAGGCTCTCTTGGCGTTCGCTTGAGCGACGCTCACATGCTACAGGTTCTGGGCAGAATTGGGGTCACTCGCTTAAGCGACGGGAACTTCGCTTGAGCGAACACAATGACGAAAGTCAGGTTTTTGTTCGCTTGCAGCTCGCTTGACGCTCGCTTAAGCGAACTGGCTTTTTCAGAATTCTGGGCAACTACATGAATACTCGCTTAAGCGACGGAAGCTTCGCTTAAGCGACGTACCATCTGTACAGTTCAAAACCTACGATTTTCAAACCCCATTTTCATCCAAAAACCCAATTTTGATCCCCCAATCACCCAAAATGATTTACAAAAACGTTTACAGGTCTTATATACATCATATCACTCAACACATCACAGAAACATGTAATCAACAACAGATTCATCAACATCTTTGCAATTTCACATACTTTTCAAAAACCTAACCAAACAACCATTCAATTCAATTTTCAGAATCATGTATATATATTATAATCGAATGTTAGCCTCACCCTTACCTGATTAGATGAACAACACAAGCTACAACAATAATCAAGCTCCTCTTGGCTAATTCCCCTTGCTCTTGATCTCTCTCCCTTTTTCCCCTAAAAGCTCTCTTTCTTTTTACTGAACGTGAAAAGTAATGTTCTGACTTTTTCCTTCCTACTCTTTTCTTAACCCCCTATTCATTTTCTATTATTTCCCTTAACTCCCTCCTTAATACATTTTAACTCACAATAACTCCCAACATTTTAAATAAATACTATTTTCTTACTTATTTTTATTAAATAGTAAAAACAACCATATATTCACATAATCAAGTAAATACCATATAATAAAATACACCTCTCCACATAATCACATATTTCAACCAAAGATCATATAAAGCACCCAAAATTAATTAAAAATAAACAATTAAAACTAGAGTGTTACAACTCTCCCCAACTTAGAGAATTTCGTCCTCGAAATATTACCTCAAGTAAACAACTCTAGATAAGATTCCAGCATCTTACTCTCCAGCTCCCAAGTTAAACTTTCACCCGTTACTCCACCCCAAACAACTTTCATTAGAGGTATCTCTTTGCCTCTCAACTTCTTCACTTTACGGTCTTCAATCCTCAAAGGTAAAGTCTCAACTGTAAGGTTATCCCTAACTTGCACATCATCTCTAGGAATAACATGCGAAGGATCCGCTACATACTTCCGTAGCTGCGACACATGAAACACATCATGCAAGTTCGAAAGATGTGGTGGCAACCCAATCCGATATGCCACTGTTCCAACCCTCTCAGATATCTGGTAAGGACCAATGAACTTTAGAGTCAACTTCTTGGACTTCAATGCACATCCTACACCCGTCATAGGAGTAACCCTCAAAAACACATGATCACCCTCCTGAAACTCAAGGACCTTTCTACGTTTTTCATGGTAACTCTTTTGTCGACTCTGCGATGCTTTCATATGTTCTCTGATCATCTTAACCTTCTCTGTAGTCTGATGAACCAAATCTGGTCCCAACACCACACTTTCTCCCGACTCAAACCAACACAAAGGAGTTCTGCACCTCCGACCATGCAAAGCTTCGAACGGTGCCATACCAATACTCGAATGGTAACTGTTGTTGTATGTGAACTCTATCAACGGCAGGTGACTATCCCAAGCTCCACCTTGTTCAAGCACACATACTCTCAGTAAATCTTCAGAGGATTCGATCGTCCTCTCTGACTGACCATCTGTTTGCGGATGATAAGCCGAACTTAATCTCAACTTCGAACCCAAAGCATCTTGCAAACTATTCCAAAATCTAGAAGTAAACCTCGGATCTCTATCTAACACAATACTTGACGGAACACCATGCAACTTCACAATGTCACGAATGTAGATTTCCGCCAACTGAGCTACAGGAAAAGTAATATTTATTGGAATAAAGTGCGCTGACTTTGTCAACCTATCCACAACAACCCAAATGGCATCATGCCCTCTTGGAGTACTCGGCAAACTTGTTACAAAATCCATGGAAATGCTGTCCCACTTCCACTCAGGTACGTCTAACGGCGTCAACAGCCCTGCGGGCTTTTGATGCTCAACCTTAGACTTCTGACAAGTCAAACATGCATACACAAACTGAGCAACATCTCGTTTCAATCCAGACCACCAAAACAATTTCTTCAAGTCATGATACATCTTAGTAGCTCCCGGATGAATACTTAAACTACTTCGGTGACTTTCCTATAAAATTAACTTTTTCAAATCATCTTTATCAGGGATACAAATTCTTCCTCTAAACCTTAACACACCCAGATCATCAACCTTAAAATCACCATTCTCAGTTTCATTACTAGCAACCATCAAATCAACCAGCTTGACATCCACTTGTTGTGCTTCTCGGATACTATTCAAGAAATGACTATTAATCTTTAGCATCCCCAACTGTACACTCTGAGGTGTCAACTCACTAAAGAGACTCAAGTCTCTAAACTGTTCTAGCAACTCAAATTCTTTCATCATCATAGCAGACATATGCAACGTCTTCCTGCTCAAGGCATCTGCAACTACGTTCGCTTTACCCGGATGGTAATTCAAGCCAAAATCATAATCCTTCAACAGTTCTAACCATCTCCTCTGCCTCATGTTCAATTCCTTCTGATCAAATAAATATTTTAAACTTTTATGATCACTAAATACTTCAAATCGGGAACCATACAAGTAGTGCCTCCAAATTTTCAAAACAAATACCACTGCAGCCAACTCCAGATCATATGTAGGATAATTCTTCTCATGTATTCTCAACTGTCTAGAAGCATAAGCTACTACTTTGCCATCTTGCATCAACACACCACCTAAGCCCAGCTTAGATGCATCACAGTAAACAACAAAAGGTTCTTCCGGCTTCAGTAAAATCAAGATAGGAGCAGTCGTCAATCTTCGCTTCAATTCATGAAAACTGCTCTCACATTGAGCATCCCACACAAAAGACTTACCCTTACAGGTCAACTGAGTCAGTGGAAGTGCTAACTTCGAAAATCCTTCTATGAACCTGCGATAATAACCAGCTAAACCCAAGAAACTTCTGATTTCAGTTACTGACTTAGGAGCCTCCCATTGTGATATTGCCTCCACTTTTGCTGGATCAATTGCAATACCACTACCGGAAATAATATGGCCAAGAAAACTTACTTCACTTAACCAGAATTCACACTTTGACAACTTGGCATACAACTTCTTCTCTTTCAGCACTTGCAAAACAATCTTTAGATGTTCTGTATGCTCCTCTTCACTCTTAGGGTAGATTAGAATATCATCAATAAACACAACCTCGAATTTATCCAGGTAAGCATGGAAAATTCTGTTCATATACTCCATGAACTAACGAAAGGCATCACTTTATATTCATAGTGCCCATAACGCGTCCTGAACACCGTCTTTTGCATATCCTCATCCTTTACCTTAATTTGGTGGTAACCTGACCTCAAGTTAATTTTGCTAAACACACGTGCACCCACCAGCTGATCCATCAAATCATCAATTCTCGGAAGTGGATACCTATTCTTTATCGTAACTTTGTTCAACTGACGGTAGTCAATGCACAACCTCATACTACCATCCTTCTTCTTTACCAACAACACCGACGCTCCCCAAGGTGAGATACTTGGTCTTACAAACTTCTTGTCGAGCAAGTCTTCCAACTGTTTCTTCAACTCAGCAAGTTCAGACGCCGACATACGATAAGGTGCCATCAACACCGACTTCGTTCCTGGAACAAGGTCAATTGAAAATTCAACCTCCCTTTCTGGTGGCACGTCTGGAATCTCATCAGGAAAAACTTCAAGGAACTCTTTCACTACTGGTAACCTGTCAATTACAACTTGATTTTCTAACGACAAATATGCCATTAAAGAGAACATCATAATTCCATCACGCTCCAACTGCTTCATCTGTTTAGTAGATAAAAATTCCGCTCCGCTTTCTTCTTCGGTAGAAAGAAAATGTTCTGTCTTATTAAAACAATTAATAAGGACATGGTTATATTCTAACCAGTTCATCCCAAAAATCACATCCATTCCGACCAACGGTAAACAAACAAGATCAACTTCAAAATCTCTATCGAACATAGACACAGAACAACTCAAGCAAACAAGAGAAGTAGTCACTGAACCCTTAGCTGGAGTTTCAACAACCATTTCTCCATTCATATCAGACATGACTAGACCCAACCTTTGCGCACAATCAAAAGCAATGAAACAATGCGTAGCACCAGTATCGATAATAGTAATTAAAGGAGTACTATTAATGAAACAAGTACCTCTGATAAGTCGATCCTCGTTAACTGTTTGCGTACCAGTCAAGGCAAACACTTTACCACCAATCATAACCTTCTTCGGCTGCGTACACTGTGAACTGATATGACCTTCCTCGTTGCAGTTATAACAAACAATATCCCCACGTTTGCAGTCAGCTAATGTGTGTCCCTTCTGGCCACACCGGAAACACTTCTTTTCATCGCGACCACAGACATTACTCTTGTGACCTTTCTCGCCACACTTGAAACAAACAATCTCAGTAGGAGCATCTCTCCTATTGGGCCTCCTCTCATCGTTCAACCTCTGCTTACCCTTGTCAGCAGGAGCACTATACGGCATTAGAGTTGACACTCTATCCTAGGTGGCTCAACACGACTCTACTACTTGGCCGGACGGACCAACCTGCTCTGATACCAATTGTAACACCCCGTTATCCCAAAAATATTAAATAATAATAATAATGCATCAGAGTATATCACTAAACGGGCATGTCACACTTCATTTTCAAAATTTCTTAAATAGAATATAAAACTATTTAATAAACATTCTCCAAAATATCCATTAATTCGCAGCGGAATATTTGCATCAAACAACCACATCATTTAATTCACCACTAGATAAATCTGGCATAAAAGCCTCATCAAAATAATTCAATCCTCAATAAATGACAACATCATCATATTCCAAAAGTGTGATACATAGGAAAGAAAATAATAGATAAATCCCATCCCATACGTAACAGAGCCCTAGACGTTGAGCCACCACCTACTACTCAGGATCACCTGCAAGTTACCCATACGAAGGGCAACATTTTCAAGCAGAAGGGGTGAGATTCACAATCAAAATAATATATATAAATAATCCATCAATTGAAATGAAACAACAACAATACACCTCAACAACATCAATCAAATCATATATATGAATCTAGCATTATCCTTGATTATCAACAACCACTTGTTTATAATTAATTTGCATCAACCTCATTTCATGATGACAAAACACCGACATCAACCCAATACCACGACACGTTAACAACAACGATGACTCACCCAATGCAACAACTACGACGATGCAACAATGCACATGCATGTGGTACCAAATACAGGGCAGAAGCCCTCACCGGATATTGAATGGTTAAAGCATTTATTAGGACAGAAGTCCTCACCGCTTTGAACAACAAAGTGTTCCAGGACATGAGTCCTCCCGCTTTGAACGACAAGGCGTTCCAGGTCAAAGCCCTCACCGCTTTTATGCATTATGCGATGGACTCCACTTGTGTATATCTACATACAACATCAACACCTGTGCCTAAATAATTATGACACACTCCCCAACTGGACAACACGACCCAACAACATCAACGACAATCACCGACTCAACATAATTAATTTGTTTATATGTAAACGTACATAAATTCACAGTATTCACCTTCATTCATAATTTTTACCATGTAAACAATGTTTAATAAATCCCATAAACATATTAAGATGCTCAGAAAAATGTCCTAGTGCACGTAGCAAAATTCAGAAATTGGTCTTTCAGGGCCCATCTCGCTTCAAGCGAAGGCTATCTCGCTTCAAGCAAAATCTTCACAGAATGGTTGGTTCTCGCTCGCTCAAAGTTCGCTCGTGGTTCGCTTCAAGCGACCTAAAAGACGTAAGTCTGGGAGTATCTCGCTTCTGGCTCGCTTGGGGTTCGCTTGAGCGAACACAATGACGAAAGTCAGGTTTTTGTTCGCTTGCAGCTCGCTTGACGCTCGCTTAAGCGAACTGGCTTTTTCAGAATTCTGGGCAACTACATGAATACTCGCTTAAGCGACGGATGCTTCGCTTAAGCGACGTACCATCTGTACAGTTCAAAACCTACGATTTTCAAACCCCATTTTCATCCAAAAACCCAATTTTGATCCCCCAATCACCCAAAATGATTTACAAAAACGTTTACAGGTCTTATATACATCATATCACTCAACACATCACAGAAACATGTAATCAACAACAGATTCATCAACATCTTTGCAATTTCACATACTTTTCAAAAACCTAACCAAACAACCATTCAATTCAATTTTCAGAATCATGTATATATATTATAATCGAATGTTAGCCTCACCCTTACCTAATTAGATGAACAACACAAGCTACAACAATAATCAAGCTCCTCTTGGCTAATTCCCCTTGCTCTTGATCTCTCTCCCTTTTTCTCCCAAAAGCTCTCTTTCTTTTTATTGAACGTGAAAAGTAATGCTCTGACTTTTTCCTTCCTACTCTTTTCTTAACCCCCTATTCATTTTCTATTATTTCCCTTAACTCCCTCCTTAATACATTTTAACTCACAATAACTCCCAACATTTTAAATAAATACTATTTTCTTACTTATTTTTATTAAATAGTAAAAACAACCATATATTCACATAATCAAGTAAATACCATATAATAAAATACACATCTCCACATAATCACATATTTCAACCATAGATCATATAAAGCACCCAAAATTAATTAAAAATAAACAATTAAAACTAGAGTGTTACAACTCTCCCCAACTTAGAGAATTTCGTCCTCGAAATATTACTGAGCGTTTCACCTTGGGGAGCGCCGGTGTTGTTGGTTAAGAAGAAAGATGGCAGTATGAGGTTATGTATTGATTATCGGCAGTTGAACAAAGTGACGATAAAGAATAGGTATCCACTTCCAAGAATTGACGACTTGATGGATTAGTTAGTGGGTGCACGTGTGTTTAGCAAGATATATTTGAGATCAGGTTATCACCAGATTAAGGTGAAGGATGAAGATATGCAGAAGAAGGCATTTAGGACGCGTTATGGGCATTATGAATATACGGTGATGCCTTTCGGTGTTACTAATGCACCTGGTGTATTTATGGAGTACATAAACAGAATCTTTCAATCTTATTTGGATCGTTTTGTTGTGGTTTTCATTGATGATATTTTGATATACTCTAAGACTGAAGAAGAGCATGCTGAGCATTTGAAGATTGTTCTGCAAGTGTTGAAAGAGAAGAAGTTGTATGCTAAATTGTCAAAGTGCGAGTTCTGGTTGAATGAGGTGAGTTTTCTTGGCCATGTTATTTCTGGTAATGGTGTTGCAGTTGATCCGTCTAAAGTTGAAGCGGTATCACAATAGGAAACTCCTAAGTCGGTTACAGAGATTAGAAGCTGTTTGGGTTTGGCTGGGTATTACCGCAAATTTATAGAAGGATTTTCTAAGTTGGCACTTCCGTTAACGCAGTTGACTTGTAAAGGTGAAGCCTTTGTGTGGGATGTTCATTGTGAGAACAGTTTTAATGAGTTGAAGAAGCGTTTGACGACGGCTCCAGTCTTGATTTTGCCGAAGCCCGATGAACCTTTCATTGTTTATTGTGATGCGTCTAAGTTGGGTTTAGGTGGTGTGCTTATGCAAGATGGTAAAGTGGTTGCTTATGCATCGAGACAGTTGAGAATTCATGAACAAAATTATCCTACTCATGATCTTGAGTTAGCTGCACTTGTATTTGTGCTTAAGATTTGGAGACATTATTTGTATGGTTCCAAAGTTGAAGTTTTCAGTAATCACAAAAGCTTGAAGTATTTGTTTGATCAGAAGGAATTGAATATGAGACATCGGAGGTGGCTCGAATTATTGAAGGACTATGATTTTGGGTTGAATTATCATCCGGATAAAGCTAATGTTGTTGCAGATGCCTTAAGTAGGAAGACTTTGCATATGTCTGCTATGATGGTGAAAGAGTTTGAGTTACTGGAACAGTTTAGAGATTTGAGTTTGGTTTGCGAAAGGACACCTCATAGTGTAAAGCTAGGAATGCTGAAGATTGATAATGATTTTCTGAAAAGTATTAAAGAAGCGCAAAAAAAGGATGTAAAGTTTGTAGACTTGTTGGTTGCTAGTAATCAGACTGAAGATAGTGACTTTAAGGTCGATGATCAAGGAGTGTTGAGATTTCGAGGTAGAATTTGCATTCCTAACAATGAAGAGATGAAGAAGATGATTCTTGAAGAAAGTCACAGAAGTATCTTGAGTATTCATCCGGGAGCTACAAAGATGTATCATGATCTGAAGAAGTTGTTTTGGTGGTCTGGATTGAAACGCGACGTGGCACAATTTGTGTATTCTTGTTTGATTTGCCAGAAGTCGAAAGTTGAGCATCAGAAACCTGCTGGATTGATGACACCTTTAGATGTGCCAGAGTGGAAATGGGATAGTATATCCATGGATTTTGTGACGAGTTTGCCGAATACTCTTAAAGGGAATGACGCCATTTGGGTGATTGTAGATAGATAGACGAAGTCGGCTCATTTTATTCCGATTAATATCACTTTTCCCGTATCACAGTTGGCAGAGATTTATATGCGAGATATCGTGAAGCTGCATGGTGTTCCTTCGAGCATTCTGTCAGATAGAGATCCGCGATTTACTTCTAGATTTTGGAAGAGTTTGCAAGAGGCAATGGGTTCTAAGTTGAGGTTGAGTTTGGCTTATCATCCGCAGACAGATGGTCAGTCGGAGAGAACGATTCAGCCATTGGAAGATTTGTTGAGAGTTTATGTACTTGAGCAAGGAGGAACTTGGGATAGTCATCTTTCGTTGATAGAGTTCACGTACAACAATAGTTACCATTCGAGTATTGGAATGGCACCTTTTGAAGCTTTGTTTGGTCGAAGATGCAGAACTCCATTTTGTTGGTTTGAGTCAGGTGAGAATGTGGTTTTAGGACCAGAGATTGTTCAACAGAATACTGAGAAGGTTAAGATGATTCAAGAAAAGATGAAAGCGTCGCAGAGTCGACAAAAGAGTTATCATGATAAGCGGAGGAAAGACCTTGAGTTTCAAGAGGGAGACCATGTGTTCCTAAGAGTTACCCTGATGACCGGTGTTGGTTGTGCCTTGAAGTCAAAGAAATTGACCCCGAAGTTTATTGTTCCGTATCAGATATCGGAAAGAGTTGTAACGGTGGCGTACTGAGTGGGTTTACCACCGCACCTTTCGAATTTGCACGATGTGTTTCACGTGTCGCAACTTCAGAAGTATGTTCCGGATCCATCTCATGTGATCGAGAGAGATGATGTGCAAGTTAGGGATAACCTTACGGTTGAGACCTTGCCAGTGAGGATTGAAGGTAGATAAGTGAAGCGTTTGAGAGGCAAGGAGATACCTCTTGTGAAAGTCGTTTGGGACGGAGTGACTGGTGAAAGCTTGACGTGGGAGCTAGAGAGTAAGATGTTGGAATCTTACCCAGAGTTGTTTGCTTGAGGTAAATTTTCGAGGACGAAAATCTTATAAGTTGGGGAGAGTTGCCAGTGTTGGAATCTTATAAAGATGTGGGGTAGTTTTGAGATTTTAGAGAGTTATGTGGGAGAAAGAGTAAATAAGATAAGATTTGATGGCAGAATAAGTAGGGAATATTAGGTTAAGATTTGTCAGTACGTACGATTTAGTTTTTTGGGAGAAAAAGGGAGAAAAGGCAAGAGAAGAGGAGAGCTGCGATTTCCATAACTCTAAGGTAAGGGTGAGCCTAGCATACAATTCTATTAAACTGTAATTCATATGATTATAATTAACAAGTGTAGAAATGGTTTTAGAGAATTGGAGAATTATGTTAAGCATGATAAATTGATGATTAGATGATGTAAAACTGTAGAACTGATGTAGAAGTTGAGTACATGACTTAGAATAACCTTAATGCTAATGTTTCAGTGGAATTTGGGGTTAATCATGGTGAAAATTGGGATTTTTGGTGAAAAAGTTCGTAATCCCGTACTCTGTTTTGTCACCGTTTCGCCAGGTGAGTGTCGTAGCTCGCCACGGCAAACATCCCTTCATCGCTTCGCCAGGCGAGCAGCCCAGCTCGCCATAGCGAGGGAACCGTGACGCTTCGCCAGGCGAGCAATCCAACTTTCCATGGCAAGAGACCTGTATTCGCGCGCCAGGCGAGCAATAGAGCTCGCCATAGCGAGCTGCGCTGTGACAGATTGTCACGTTCTCTTTGTTTGCGATCTGTTTCACACAAGACCTTGCGAGCTGAACCTTGGGTAGTATTGGAAGCTAACTACAATATAATTGATGATCCGTAAAGATGCTTGTGATGATTTAATGTTGTTGCTATTGATTGGTGAATCATATATGCATTATGTGAAATATATGTGAAGTTTATGCGATGTTTGAGATGATGTTTGCATTTGATAATGTTATACCCTGTGACTAATGATTGCTGCCATGTTGTTGTTATTGTTTAATTAAGTTGCATGAGTCGGTCTATGATGTGAAATGTTATCGAATTGTTGGAGTCATGATGTCTAAGACGTAAGAGATTGAGTCTCATGCATACTCATTCAGAGATGAGGGCTTATGCCCTAAAGTTTTTACTCAACAGCAACGAGGGCTCATGCCCTGGAGCTTTTTCTCAATAGCGACGAGGGCTCATGCCCTAGGAGTATATTAATGCTCAAAGCGACGAGGACTTATGCCCTGGATTGGTACCACATGCATATGAGATGTCTAATATGATTAAGATGTTAGAGTTGCATAGTCAAGTGAAGTTGCATTGTCGAGTCAAGTTGTCTAAGATGATTTATGATGACAGTTATGATGCTAAATGATATTTTTTGCGACATGTTTATGTGATGTCTTGTTGTTAAATATAATTGTTGAATTATATGTTTAATATTATTGTTTTGTGAATCTCACCCCTTCTGCTTCAAAATGTTGCTCTTCGTATGGGTAACTTGCATGTAATCAAGAATAGGTGCAGTCTTTTGAGGACTTCCCTCGGTTGTGTCTAGGTGCTCTGATACGTAACGGGATGGGGAACCTTGCTTATGTTTTCTCTATTCCTTGCGTATTAATTTCATGATTTCATGGCTATGATTTAATATTTTGGAATTTTATGAGACGTTTTGATGAGGCCTTCGTGCCAAAGACTAATATGTATTTGAGTTAATTCCGCTGCGAAGTTTGAAATCTTAAGAGGACTATTTTAAAGAATAAATTGTTATTTATTCATATTAGAGATTTTTGTGAAATGTGACATTCCGTTGTATGGAAACTCTGATTTAATTGTGAAATTTTTATGTTGGGAAAAACGGGGTGTTACAAATGCTAGCAACACACATTCTAACACACACTTTTCAACACATTCTCTTTGATTGGTTAAAATTCACATGGGTCCCACCAAATCATGTGGGTCCCATATAAATTTGATGGGTCCCATGTGAATTTTAACCAATCAAAAAGAGTGTGCTGAAGAGTATGTGTTAGAATGTATGTTGTTAGCAATGGGATGGCAATTGGACCCAGGCCTAATGGGTAACTGCACAAAATACCCACAATTGGTAGGGTAAAATCCCGCTTTATGGGTCTTGGCACGGGTCCGGGTAATACCCACAAATTTAAATGGGTTTGGGCACGGGTAAGTGTACTATATTGCCCACACCCGCAACCCCGCATATACATATTTATCTAATATCATAAATAATTTATTTATTTTTGGTGTATAATTAATTTATTTATTTATCTATTTAAGCCTAAATCTAAACTTAAACCAAAAAATAGCTCAATGCAATAACAACTCCATCATGCCCGTGTGCAATTTTTTAGGGATATTTTGGATGTTTTCTATTTGACTAAATACTACGATTCGTACTATTTTATTAGTTAATTTTAAAAAATTTGGACCGTAGTTTTATTTCATTTGGGATATTTTTATTCTTTTTTCATAGTTAAAGTGCGGGTAATTGGGTGCAGGTATGGACACTTAGGTACCCATAGGGTATGAGGAAGGGGACTAAAGTTGTTGCCCACGAGGGTATGGGCATGGGTATTTTTTACAAATGAGGGTATGGGGAAGGGCATTGTAGTACCCTACCCATTGAGTACCCTTTGCCATCCCATAGCATTTCTCTTGGGTTAATTGAAACGCGCTTCTGGCTTTGAAAATAAAGAGCTGACAATTTCAGACACAACCACTAATTGTGGCGTAGAAAGTATTGGACCCTGGACAAATATTTTTGGACATTTTGGAGTCATGACTAATTAAAATAAAAGAATAAAATAACCTAAAAGAAAAATGAACATAAGACAAAAGGTAAAATAAAAGATGGAAATAATAAAAAAAAAACTACTAATAAAACAAAGTGAGAAAAGGGCCCGAATTGGAACCAAAAAAAAAAGAGGTATTTTTTAAATACTTCTCTGTCGAAATTTCCTTTCAAAAGGCAAAGACTAATCAGGGTCAAATGTCGAATGAATGTAGGATGTTAGGTCAAAACTTGGGGTATGGCAATCTTTTTCTAAATGCGGTCTTTGATGAAATTAAAAGTGGCTTTTTTGCTTCTGTCAATCATTGACGATAAGCCAAGATACTTCCCTGTTCCAAGAACGGCTTGCATTTCAAGGATGTTTGCGATATTATTTTGCTTATCTTGTGAAACATTTCTGCTGAAGAAGATCTCTGACTTTTGGAAATTAATTGCTTGCCCAGACGCTTGCTCATAGACTACTAGGTTAGTCTTCATCGTTGTTGCTTCAAAAGATTCAGCTTTGAAGAAAATAAAGCAATCATCTGTGAATTAAAGATGTGAAACAATGGGGGCGTTTATGCTGATTTTAACTCCATGAATAGTACCACTTGCTTCTACCTGTCGAATTAAAGATGAAAGTCCTTCAGCACAGATAATAAAAAGATGAGACAAAGGGTCTCCTTGCCTCAGACCCCTGCATGGTATGATGGGACCAACTGCCTCAATATTAACTAGTACGGAGTAATCAACAGACTGTACACACATCATAATCCACTTTACCCACTGCTGAGAGAAACCCATTTTAAGCATAACACATTTGAGGTAATTCCAGTCTATTCTATCATACGCCTTAGTAATATCAAGTTTGAAGGCCACATCTCCTTTGTTACCTGAAACTTTAGATTTCATATAATGAACCAATTCAATAGCAGCCATAGCATTGTCCAAAATTGATCTACCTAGAACAGATGCAAATTGATTTTCTGATATGCATTTGTCTATAACACCCTATAATATGTTAGCCAAAACTTTAGCAACACAATGCTATGGGGCACTAGTCCTTCATAGAAACCTGAGTCTCTCTCTTCAGAATCAAAGCAATATTTGTCATATTGATGGTAGGTGGTAAAACACCCGACTGTAGCCAACCACAACATTGTTTAAATATTTCTTCACCACATAATGGCCAGAATTTATGAAAGAAGCCTAGGTTAAATCCATCAGGGCCTGGACACTTGTCTGGCTTCATAGAAAAAATAGCTTCCTTAAACTCTTCAATCAGAAACGGGGAAGTTAATTTGACATTGTCCTCCCCCGTGATAAATTCAGCTATAACACCAATAGCCGGAGCAACATTGCTATTCTGACCTTGAAAAAGCTCCAAAAAATAATCTTTTGCAACATTACATAAGTCACTTTCTTGTGTTACTCTATTATGAGCAGCATCAATCAAAGAGGATATACGGTTTCTAGATGTTGTAGCCGCATGAAAGAATTTGGTGTTTAAATCTCCATCACGCAACCAATGAGCTTTAGCCCTCTGACGCCATAATGAATCTTCTTGAACAAGTAGCCATGACATCTGATTTCGAAGATTATTAAAGCATATTATATTATCTTCATTGACACTTCCTCTCATATTGTCTATCCTTTTCCTGCATGAATCAAATACCCTCCTCAGTTGCTGAAAGTTGTCGCGACTCCATACCATCAAATCTGATGCACACATGTCCAGTTTGTTAACAATATTTTGATCACCGTAAGATTTCCATTTGCCATCAACAAAATTTCCAAAACCAAGATCAACAAACCATGCATTTTTAAATTTAAACCGAGAAATGGTTCGTTTAAATTTGTTACCCGGTTCACAGAGGAGTTGAATGGGATTATGATACGAAGCTGGAGCTGGTAGATTCTCAAGCATAGCATCTGAGTACATAGCATGCCAGGAGTTGGCTAACGCACGATCCAACCTTTCCTCAACAGCCCTGAAAGGTTCCTAGGCTCTTAAACCAAGTGAACAAATATCCCTCCATATGAACATCACTCAGTCCCACATCTTGCACAGCCAAACGAAACCCATTTATCAGCCAATTTGCCCTTTTTGTCCTGCCTTTCTTTTCATTTGATGACATTATTGTTGGAACAAAATGTGTTTAACATTACCCTTAAAAAGTTTTGAGTGATAACAGAGTATTTATTTGTAATATTTGTTCAAAAGAAGTGTACAGGACCATAGACAAAAATTTTGAGACAATTTATAGGTTCTGAATGAACAAAAGAGAGCAAAGAATTGAACAAGAAGGAAGCTTAAAATCGTCTGAAGAAGAACTGCTCCTGAAGTTAGAAGTGCTCCTGAAGACATAGCACTCCTAAAGTGATGACGTCATCAGAAGCAAGTTCATCAGAAGCTGTATATGACCAGAAGCAAGTTCATAAGGATATGAAAACTTGAAGATTCAAAAGTTGTTCAATGGATTGAATGTCGTATTTTTATTGTGAAAGAGTGGAAAAGAGTAACAACGGCTAACTCAAAGGAGTTCAAAAGCATTGGGTGCTTGTTTCTTTGTTAAGCGTTGACAAAGTACAAACTGTACGAAATGTACAACAACTATCTCCACTACCTATAGTTTGTCTCTGCTACAAGACAAGGATAACAGCTCTGCCTGCAACAATATTCCTTCATACATGGAATGCATTTGAAATTTCTCCTTCATAGGACAATAAACATATCAGGCAATGAATCATTGGTGATTGATCAAAGCTTCAAACGACTCTTTTTGGATGCGCTGGCAACTCAACGTTCATCTCACACCTCTATATAAAGGAGTGAAGACTTGAAGAACAACAAGACTCTACAACAATTTAAAAGCGCCAAAACTCTGTCAAAATTGTTTAGCATCCAAAAGTTCACTTAGAATTTCTTTTTCAAAGTTCATATCTTAGAAATTCTAAAGTCGAGTCTGTATCTGATTTATATTGTGAGCACCTCTGATTTCATATCAAGTGTTCTTTGTCAAACATTTTTCTTGTAATTCTATTTGATAGGAAGTCTCTTACTTGTGTGCTTGAGCATTAGAAGTCTCTTGATTGTGTTCTTGAGCATTGGAAGTCTCTTGCAGTTGTGCTTGAGCATTTGTAATCAGATATTACATTTTTAGTGAACTCTCCTTGGAAGTGCAAGGGGGACAGGACTACTTCCGGTTTGTGGAAGGAACCTGTATAATTGTTTTGTGTCTTTCTTCTCTCTCTCTCTCTCTGTTTTATCCGCTACATTTTGGTTCTGGACATCACTTCAGAAGTTGTTCTTAACTGCTTCTAGTTTGTGTGTTTTAACTTAAGAGAAAACGAAGAAAAAGCTAACACAATTCAACCCACCTTTCTTGTGTTTTTCTCACCTTCAATTATATCATTGAAATCGCCTATAATGCACCAAGGCAGATCATATACAATTGTTAATTGCCTTAAAAAATTCCATGCTTCTATACGTCTTCCACTTCCCGGGAAAGCATAGTAATTAGTTAGTCTCCAGTCACATTTTACATTATCACTAACTTTCACATCAATATGATTATTCGAGAAATTTGAAATTGAGAAATTTACACAAGAGTTCCAATAAAGGGCCAAACCACCACTAAGACCTTGATGATTAATAGTAAAACAATACTCAAAACCTAGCACATATTTTAATTCCGCAGTTTTATTTGAATTAGAAATAGTCTCACATAAGAAGAGGACATCCGGTTTATAAACACAGACAAGGTATTTTACATTAGGAATTGCATGTGGGTTACCCAAGCCACGACAATTCCAGCTAATTATTTTTATGGCTCTTGGCGGGCTGGGATTCAGCCTCCGCCATTACAATGTTTTCAGTAAATAAAGGATTGGTACGAACAGTAGCAGTGTTTTCTTCTGCAGCTGGTCCTCCATTCACTGTATCGAGAACCATATCTGATGGTACCTGCTCATTTGTGGCTCTTGTATTACTCTCTACAACAGTAACATGCCTATTTCTTTTTCTCAGCATCAGCCCAGTCTTATTCAGTCCACCAGTGTCATCTTCCACCTTCCCCTTGACCTTGCCTTCTGTTGGAGCCAATTTTGTCACCATACCTCTATTCAGATGCGCCCCTTCACGAATAATCAGAGGCCCTGCTATCATCGGCACATTCAGCTTCGGTGTGTCCTTCTTTTTTGCACATATCACACGCCCAAGATATGATGTTTCACCCACGTTCCCAACAGTATTGGAAGAAGACCTAGGCACAATAGAAACAAATGGAATAACAGCTTGATTGTATCTAGTCAGTGGCAAGTGCTCAACATTACCTTCTAGAGTGCTAACATGCTTACTTTGTTTGACTATGTTACTACCAGCAGCAATCCCATTCACCAGCTTCATAATTGTTCTTTGATTTGCAATATTAGTATCATTTAACTCAAAGGGTACCCATTGACCCTCTTCTCCTCCAGTATGACCAATAACAGTAGTTACTAACCTTTTAAAATTGAAGCCTTCACCTCACAAAACTCGAATTCGCCCAAAGAGACAATGCTCACTTGACTGCTCCATAATCACAACATTACCGGTGTTGTCAGCATTTTCTCCTACACAATTTGTATTTCCTACGCCACCTCTGCCACCATCTACACCTCCACGTCCAACCATTCTGCCACCACGACTGCATTTGTTAACAATAATACTTCCTCCAATGGTTCGACTACCAGCATTTAAGAATTTCCCCCACCCTTAAGGACTATCAATGAAGCCCGGTTCAACTCTCTTACGACACACATTTTCAGTATGCCCTAAAAGTCCACAGATAAAGCAGAAAACACCCACCTTCTCATATTTAAATGAGTCATTAACAACAGTTTCATCCTCCTTTTCAAACACCATATTCTTCTTCAGCGGTTCATGAATATTTAGAGCCACTCGGATGCGCATGTACATGCGCCATGGACCAGAGAAATTATCTTAATCAAACCTTACAAACCTCCCCAAATGACAACCTACCAGCATCCCCATGTACTCATTCATGTAACCATGTGGGAGATTAAACACTTGTACCCAAACTTCTACTTCATCTAGGCTCACATCAGCAATTGCTTCTCCAATGGACAGTTTTTTCATGACCAAAAGCGAACCATCATAGGTCCAAGGACCCTCTTGCAAAACCCTGTTCATATCCCATTGATGGAAGAACTGAAACAGGAATTTGCTAACCTCTTCTTGAGTAATATCGACTCCCATACCAGTGTTTCAAACAGTGAATAAACGTTCCTCCGTATACTGGAAACGAACTGGCTTTGTAGTCAGCAGTTTTCCTCCTCATAAGACACTTCTGATAACCCAACCGAAGAATTGGCTGACCCATTGATGTTAACATTAAAATTTTCCATAGTATTTGTGACCCAACTCAGACAACTAGCTATCAATAAAATGAATAGAAGAAAAGGTTGCATGAGTTGAGAATGATGAATTTGCCTCTGTTCAATCTTCACTTTAAAATATATCTCACAGAATCCTCAACAATTACGTACTTCTTCATTGATTGTAAATATGACAGGGAAATACAAGTTACTGGTCTAAAAACATCCCACAATATCTGAAATTGACTTCCCCTATTGTGCTACGAAAACAGCCCCAAGTAAATATATACCAACCATACATTAAGTCATGAACCTTCATATAATCTGAACATTGATTACAACATTTGACTTCTTGCCAAATCTTACATTTTCCCACAACACCAATTAAAAACAGAGATATAATTAACAGGTTTTCCACTTGATCCATTTCCATACCAATTGACTGTTGAAATCGTATCATTTTATACTAGAGAAATCAAGAACAGATCACCCATAAAAAGGAGAGTCAACCTACCTCAATCATAACCCCCATGAATGTTGGAATGATAAAGTCCAAATCAACTCTGAAAGGCACAATCAGGCTAATGTGATACACCACAAGAACAAAATCAACCCAGTTTGGAGAAAACAGATCTCATCGGATCCTTCACATAAAGAGAAATCAACTAAATTGAGGACAATTAATCGAAAGAAAACTCTCACTAGAGGACATAAACTACTGGTGTTGTCAACATTTTCTCCTGCACCATTTGTATTTCCTACGCCACCTCTGCCACCATCTACACCTCCACGTCCAACCAGTCTGCCACCATGACTGCATTTGTTAACAATAATACTTCCTCCAATGGTTTGACTACCAGCATTTAAGAATTTCCCCCACCCTTGAGGACTATCAATGAAGCCTGGTTCAACTCTCTTACGACACACATTTTCAGTATGCCCTAAAAGTCCACAGATGAAGCAGAAAACAACCACCTTCTCATATTTAAATGAGTCATTAACAACAGTCTCATCCTCCTTTTCAAACACCATATTCTTCTTCAGCGGTTCATGAATATTGAGAGCCACTCGGATGCGCTTGTACATGCTCCATGGACCAGAGAAATTATCTTAATCAAACCTCACAAACCTCCCCAAATGACGACCTACCAGCATCCCCATGTACTCATTCATGTAACCATATGGGAGATTAAACACCTGTACCCAAACTTCTGCTTCATCTAGTCTCACATCAGCAATTGCTTCTCCAATGGACGGTTTTTTCATGACCAAAAGCAAACCATCATAGGTCCAAGGACCCTCTTGCAAAATCCTGTTCATATCCCATTGATGGAAGAACTGAAACAGGAATTTGCTAGCCTCTACTTGAGTAATATCGACTCCCATACCAGTGTTTCAAACAGTGAATAAACGTTCCTCCATATACTGGAAACGAACAGGCTTTGTAGTCAACAGTTTTCCTCCTCATAAGACACTTCTGATGACCCAACCGAAGAATTGGTCGACCCATTGATGTTAACATTAAAATTTTCCATAGTATTTGTGACCCAACTCAGACAACTAGCTATCAATAAAATGAATAGAAGAAAAGGTTGCATGAGTTGAGAATGATGAATTTGCCTCTGTTCAATCTTCACTTTAAATAATATCTCACAGAATCCTCAACAATTACGTGCTTCTTCATTGATAGTAAATATGACAGGGAAATACATGTTACTGGTCTAAAAACATCCCACAATATCTGAAATTGACTTCCCCTATTGTGCTACGAAAACAGCCCCAAGTAAATATATACCAACCATACATTAAGTCTTGAACCTTCATATAATCTAAACGTTGATTACAACATTTGACTTCTTGCCAAATCTTACATTTTCTCACAACACCAATTAAAAACAGAGATATAATTAACAGGTTTTCCACTTGATCCATTTCCGTACCAATTGATTGTTGAAACCGTATCATTTTATACCAGAGAAATCAAGAACAGATCACCCATAAAAAGGAGAGTCAACCTACCTCAATGATAACCCCCATGAATGTTGGAATGATAAAGTCCAAATCAACTCTGAAAGGCACAATCAGGCTAATGTGATACACCACAAGAACAAAATCAACCCAGTTTGGAGAAAACAGATCTCATCGGATCCTTCACATAAAGAGAAATCAACTAAATTGAGGACAATTAATCGAAAGAAAACTCTCACTAGAGGACATAAACTACTGGTGTTGTCAGCATTTTCTCCTGCACCATTTGTATTTCCTACGCCACCTCTGCCACCATCTACACCTCCACGTCCAACCATTCTGCCACCACAACTGCATTTGTTAACAATTATACTTCCTCCAATGGTTCGACTACCAGCATTTAAGAATTTCCCCCACCCTTGAGGACTATCAATGAAGCCCGGTTCAACTCTCTTACGACACACATTGTCAGTATGCCCTAAAAGTCCACAGATAAAGTAGAAAACACCGACCTTCTCATATTTAAATGAGTCATTAACAACAGTCTCATCCTCCTTTTCAAACACCATATTCTTCTTCAACGGTTCATGAATATTGAGAGCCACTCGGATGCGCATGTACATGCGCCATAGACCAGAGAATTTATCTTAAGCAAACCTCACAAACCTCCCCAAATGACAACCTACCAGCATCCCCATGTACTCATTCATGTAACCATGTGGGAGATTAAACACCTGTACCCAAACTTCTACTTCATCTAGTCTCACATCAGCAATTGCTTCTCCAATGGACAGTTTTTTCATGACCAAAAGCAAACCATCATAGGTCCAAGGACCCTCTTGCAAAACCCTGTTCATATCCCATTGATGGAAGAACTGAAACAGGAATTTGCTAGCCTCTACTTGAGTAATATCGACTCCCATACCAGTGTTTCAAACAGTGAATAAACGTTCCTCCATATACTGGAAACGAACAGGCTTTGTAGTCAACAGTTTTCCTCCTCATAAGACACTTCTGATGACCCAACCGAAGAATTGGTCGACCCATTGATGTTAACATTAAAATTTTCCATAGTATTTGTGACCCAACTCAGACAACTAGCTATCAATAAAATGAATAGAAGAAAAGGTTGCATGAGTTGAGAATGATGAATTTGCCTCTGTTCAATCTTCACTTTAAATAATATCTCACAGAATCCTCAACAATTACGTGCTTCTTCATTGATAGTAAATATGACAGGGAAATACATGTTACTGGTCTAAAAACATCCCACAATATCTGAAATTGACTTCCCCTATTGTGCTACGAAAACAGCCCCAAGTAAATATATACCAACCATACATTAAGTCTTGAACCTTCATATAATCTAAACGTTGATTACAACATTTGACTTCTTGCCAAATCTTACATTTTCTCACAACACCAATTAAAAACAGAGATATAATTAACAGGTTTTCCACTTGATCCATTTCCATACCAATTGACTGTTGAAACCGTATCATTTTATACCAGAGAAATCAAGAACAAATCACCCATTAAAAGGAGAGTCAACCTACCTCAATCATAACCCCCATGAATGTTGGAATGATAAAGTCCAAATCAACTCTGAAAGGCACAATCAGGCTAATGTGATACACCACAAGAACAAAATCAACCCAGTTTAGAGAAAACAGATCTCATCGGATCCTTCACATAAAGAGAAATCAACTAAATTGAGGACAATTAATCGAAATAAAACTCTCACTAGAGGACATAAACTAGATAGGGACCTTAGGAGAGAATTAAACATTGAATCTGTAGGTCTAAGATCAAGGAACGATTTGAAAATTGAGAGAAAATTTTAGAGAGAGAACAATTGGTTCACAATTAAACCATACTTTGCAATGTTGTTGCTTATGAGTATTTTAAATTTAAGGAAAGTCATTCAAATTCAAAACACAAATAGATTTTTAATCACCAACTGCACAAGTCTAAACAAGTTAATAATCATACGCATGTGTGTGTGTAATTTTTTTAACGGGTCATGCCAATAAGTACCCTTAATTAGGATATTTATTAAAAATTCAAAATTAGAAATGATTGATGAATTTTAGTAGCAAAATTTACTATTTGTTGTTTCAATATGTTGAATGCATAATTTTTAAGACAAAATTTTCATTTTAAACTCTTAACAAATCCCCGCACTTCCCTTTTTAAATGTCTTTGAATGTGACTTTGGTTTTTGAGTTCAAAATTTGTTTAATTGTCGATTGCTTTGAAATAGAAAGATTTAGACGTAATAGACAATATATTTAAATTACACATAGGTAAAAATGCCATAAAGTTTAAATTATTGGAAGGTAAAAATAAGAAATTGTTGAAATGTAAATGAGGGAAAGTGCTCAGTCAAGAGGGGAGTCTAAAAGATCATCCACGTTGAGTCAATAGAAACCATACAATTGTGGGTTAAAAATTTAACATTGCTTAAAAAAATAAAGGGGAAACAATTTATAAAGTGAGAGGACCCACAAACTCATTGCTTTGAGTCCAATGTGGTGTCCAATTCACTTTTCTAGTTATTTTGAGTCAAATATGGTTGATTTTGCGAGTAAAATGTAAAAAATGTAAAAGTCATATTTTAACATCGTGAATTTTGATCCAAGATGTTACTTATAGAAATTGGGAATTTACAAAGCTACAGTCATAATCTTCCAAAGTCACAAGTTCTCAAGACATTTAACACTTAACTTACATGATCCCTCGTTTAAGGGCAATGTAACTTTTCAAACAAAACTAAATTATTTAATCAAAAAATTCAACAAATCTATAATTTTAGAAAAACAATCGATTCATTTAGCTAGAATTAATCAAATATTACAAAATAATAAAACATTCAAATTAACCGAACAATAAATAAAATATAATATCAAACATCTTTAGAAATCACAGACCATTAAAACATCTTTACAAATCTAAACCATAAGAGAAGAGAACAATTGAGAGAGAAAAAAAAAGAAGTATACCCGTTTGACAAATTGAATAAAGCAAAGCTAGCTAACAGCAAGTAGCTTGAAGGCAGCAACATCGAGAACAAAGATGAAAAGTACGAAAACAACAGAAACACCGAACAAAAACATCAAAAGCTTCGCAAATTTAGAGCGATTATGGGTTTAAGAACAATTTTGGGAATGATTTTGTTAGGTTTTGGAAATTTTAGGTTTAGAAAACATTTTGAGAAGTGATTATGGGTGATGAAATCGTGATTCATGGTGAGGGTGATGAGAAATCATGATTCTGGGTAGGTTGAGAATGAGAAGTGATTTTGGTGAAAACGCGTTTCATGGTTTGAGAGATGGAGAAATCGCGTTTCAGGTTTGAGAGAAATATTTTGGAAAAGTATTTGAGTTTTTTTTGTTTGACAAAGTGTTTTGGGATATTTAGGGAAAGTGTGAAAAAATTCGTGAGAAAAATGAAAAAAAAAAATGGGAAACCCAAAATGACAAAAATATTAAAATAGAAAAGATAAAGAAAAGAAGAGTAAATTTTTTAGCATCAGATGTCATATAAGCTATTTGTAAAATAACAAATTTAGCATCAGATTTTGTGGATGCTACTATTAAAATTTAGTTAAAAAATATAGCATCAACAAATAGTGTCCATCTGACTAAAGCTAAATTCCATATAAATAATGAATTGAAAAAATGCATTTGCATCATAATTTGTGGATGCTAAATGGATACTGACAAACAATATTAGCATCAGAAATGGTCTGAAGCTAAATAGCAACTTTCTTGTAGTGTCTGGGGTAACTACCGATGATGAAACATGAGACATGTGATCCTCTTTTCCGTAGGAGGAAAACCATAAGAGGATATTGCATATCGAGGAGGTTAGAAGATTTTCTCTTTACGTGTACAATAGGATTCGTCATCGGTTCTGCAATGTAGTGAATGTTTAATCAAGGAATGGATATAGAGGTTTCCTCATTTTGGTCGTTCGATGGGAACGAGTTCCTGTAGACGGCTAGTGAACGGAGTAGTGTGTTAACCATGATCTCTCGTTAGTAAAAGAATGGAAAGGTTTGTTATGAGGTCCAATCTCCAGTGAAGTTGCAACTTATCTTTCCAGACCACAAATCTTTATATGGTGGTGTTGAATGACCTTTTAGTGTATGACCTTTGTAGATAGCCTTCTTTTTAGACGATGGGGGATGGTACATGTAAAGACACTTCAGCGCTCAAATTAGTAAGTGACATTAATCTATTAGGTAATTCACGGTAAAATGTGTGTATACCTGAACCAACTTTCTTAAATTAGTGTTTATACAGAGGGTTTGCGGTTTTTGTGCTGAAACCATTACCTAAACAGTTGTCTTTAAAGGATAGCTATAAACATCATTTTATTCTCATCAATCAACTCAGAGACACAAATGACCACAATCTTTAATTTGCATATTCTACCATAAATTTTCTCCAATCTACTGGCTCTAGAATAATAATTAAAAATATGGAAGAATTTGAACAAAAAAATTTCTTAGTTCGGTTTTGTCGGTGGGAAAAGTTGAACTCATTACCTACTTATCAATCAATTATCTATATTTCACACCACTTTATATTAAAGTCTTAGCAATTTGTTTTTTAAAGAACAAAACATGTCATTGAAATTTATTTAACTCATGATCATACTTAGCACTCACGTTCCTGGAACTTTCTCTAAATTCTCTTACAGACCTTATATATTATGCATTGTTCATACCAACTGAGTTAATCTCACGAGAACAAATCTAAAATTGATGTAAATATAATATTTGCAATTTTTTTATGGATAAATACGATATTGACAAATGTGACGTGGGAAAAAGAAAATGATATGTAAATTTCAATGACATGATTTGTTCTTTAAAAAACAAATTGCTAAGAAAATTTCTCTTCTCCAAAACAAAATTGCTCACTCCCACGTGTACTGTCAAAAATAACCCCCTAGTGACTTAAGTCACGTTCGGCATATATCAATGTGAGTTAAGTAACGTTGAGTCAACAAGAATTAATTCACATTCGGTATATGTCAATGTGACTTATACCACGTTGTGTTCTGGTATAGAACTGGAAAGGCAGAGACAGAACCGATTGTATTTTTCAACTATCAAATACGATTTTGCTCCCTTCTTTTCATAATAATTACCAAAAATTTCAATATCATATGCATTTATCACATCATTTGGAACACTTGAATTAGCATCAATTTCCTTGTTTTAAATTTCATGATCGAAATTTTCCACGTTTTTATATGCCTCACTTGATAGTGAAATTTAGGGCTGAAAACTTTGTCATAGTTCGGACCCGTGAGTTTGACTTTATATATAAATGGTATGTACAAACACGTTTTGTTATATACACCCCTATAAAAACTTTGGGCTCTAGATTGTCATACCTTAGTTTATGTTCAAGGCTAAGCCTAGTTGCAGTTAGCCATAATGATCAACAAAAACAACATCCAATAAGTTGTATTTCAATAACTTGAGTTGGCTGCATGGATTAAACAATTACATAAAGTTCTATCATATACCATATTTTTATCTAATTCATTAATATTAAGATCTTTCGTGGTAGTTTTTCTTAGAATCTTTAGTCTTCTTCTGTCTCTAGTGATTTGACTACCCTTTACCCCATTTACTCTTTTCACTACATAATATACATGTATTCTCTCTAAACGCTTAAACCACTTAAGCAAGGTTTCTACCATCTTTTCTACAATGGGTACTACTCCAACACCTTCTCTAATTTTTTTATTTCTAATTCTATCATGTCCATTTAATTTTATTTTTAAAACTTTCTACGTACCCAACCAAAGGACCGACTAATTCAAAGTGTCTAGTCCTAACGTCCACCTATAATGTGGCCATTTAAAGGCAGAAAGTTGTCTAGGGATTAGCCCAAGAAATTTGGCATCAAGGGATAATCAAACCGAAGGCCTTGACATGATCACACTCCACGATCACAAGTTAACACCACCAGACCAACTCTAGTGGGTTTATCACGACTAGATTAATACACAGCTAACAAAATTTCCTCATCCCTACAACTAGAGGTGTCAATATCATGGGGCCTTGAAGTTTAGGCCCCAACCCACATGGTAAGGGGGCAAAAAAAATTACAAGATTAAAAGCCCACATTTATGTAAGCCCACAAATCATAAAGCCCCATAAATTAAAGTTGGCCCACAAGCCCCAAAATTTTCAAAAAAAAAAAAAAAAAAAACCGAGCTGCCTGTCAACGTCGGAGCTCCGCCGGTGGTGGTTCACGGCAGCGGCCCGGCAATTTTCCAGCAAAGACGGGTGTTCCACGACGTCCAACACGGTGATGGTCGTAGTTCCCGTGGTGCTTGGTGGTAGCTTTTCTTTTTAAATAAAAAGAAAATATAAAAATATATTACTTGTTTTTTTTATAAATGTTTTTATTATGTTTTTGTTTTCTTCAAAAATATGGATTATACTTAGTTGGCCTAAGGTCTTTATCACGAAGCCCACAAAAATAACTATTTTAGTGGGGTTGGGGCCAAACAAATCAATTTTAATAAGATTTCTGCTCTTTACCCAACACATTTTGCTCGCGGCCAACTGAACATCTCAAAATACCCCTGTGTGAGTTAACTCACACAAGTGTTAACTCCAACATAAGTTAACTTACGCAAGTGTTAATTCCAGCGTGAGTTAACTTGCGCGGCACATGTTAAGATGCGCAAATTTTAGCACATGTGTGATTTTAACTCAGGCAGGGGTATTTTCGGTATTTTAGTTGGGCATGAGCAAAATGTGTTGGGTAAAAAACAGTAATCTTTTAATAAGGGGGATAACATTAAAGGGGCTTAAATGGGGCTTTTCAAGTGGTACTTTGTAATTTTTGGCCTTATTGACACCTCTACCCACAATGCTTATTTTATTCTCATGTTAGTTATTTACCATCCAAGGCTTTGTCCCATATACATGACCGATCTTATGGCCACATGATAAAATTTTCCCTTTGATAAATTGCATTAGATAATCTAGATACATGAGCACATCGCACATTATTAGCATATATAACGGTTAACCAAAGTTAATATTTATAATCAAATTAATTGAGTAAGTGGATAATGAGCTCCATCAATGGATGAATCATTTGGAACCCATTTGGGTTGGTTTGATTTTGTTTGCTTGAAACCTTGGAGTGTGCTTCTATCAAGGTCTCATTATTGATTCTTCTTGTTGCCAATTTCAATGGACTAATTTGGTTTCTTAAAAAAAAAAGGACGAATCGTTCGGGAGAACTTGAGTTCGATTCCTCAATGAAACAAATTTTTCTTTTACAAAACTTTACTTACTTCCCAAATGAACTAGATTACTATGGCCCCTCTTCTGCGGAACTATTGGGTCCACACAAAAAATTTAAAATTTATCCGCGCATAATAGCATTCTCTATCAATATTCACAAAAATCCTAGATCAATCAACAACATGCCTCTACTGTGAGGAATGTTGTTTGAAGTCCACAATAGGGGTGGCAAAAATACCCATGCCCACTGTAACAGCCCGATTTTCGTTATTTTGTTTTTAATTAATTATGTGTATTTATGTGTGCTTATATGTGATTATTTGCCCTTTGTTGTATTTTCTCTAGTTTAGTGATTAGGAGGGTATTTTGGTCTTTTGGCAAGTAAGGGTAAAATAGTAATTTTGACTAAGAATTAACCGTAGCGTTTTTGGTAATAACCGATGGTTAGCAATTTGTTAAGTTAGTTGTAGTAATTAATATTAGTGTTGGTTGTTGTGAAATATTTTATTGTTAGTGAGATAGAAAACTAATAGGTGGCGTTATTAGAATAGAGTCTAATTATTATTTCATGGGTTAGGCCCAATGGGTATGGATATATTCTAACTATAGGGAGAGAACTAGGGTTTTAGAAACTTAGTTCATTTCACAACAAAGAGGCAAGAGGCTAGAGAGGAGTAGAAGAGAAAGCTTGTAGAAGGGAAGAACTTGGGAGCTAAATTGAAGCCTAGGATTTGAGCTTAGAAGATTAGAGGTAAGAGGGTTAGACTTTAATCATAATCTCTTTTTCTACCCCTTCTCATAAGTGATTATTCAATTAAGTGATTTTAAAAATAAGTGCTTATGTGAAATTGGAGGAATGAATTCATGTCTAATGGTTGATAATATGTTTGTATATGTGAATTGAATGATTAAGTGTTGTTGATATTGAATTCATCATTTTTGGTGAAAAATGATGAATGATGAAGTTGTGGTTTGTTGAATGGGAATGATTTCATGTTTAATTGTTGTTGATGATGTTTTGAAACATGTTGTTGATGAATTGGTGTAAAGATTATGTTTGTTGGTGAATTGGTGATGAAAGTTGTTGTTGTTGTTGTTGAGCAATTTTGAAAGTTTGGTGAAATTTTGAATTGAGACAAAATAATGTTTGATTCATAAGTTTTGAGTATTCTTGAGTATGTGTTTATGTACATGACCTATAAACATCATTTGGGACGTGTTTTGAGTGTGGAAGGATCAAAATTAGAGTGTTTGGGAAAAAGGGTTGTGTATTTCAAAGTCTCTGTTTTTCTGAACTATTTTAGCTTCTGAACTGTTTTGCTTCTGAACTTAGTTTGGCTTCTGAACCAAGTGAGCTTCTGAACTATTTGAGCTTCTGAACTGTTTTGTTTCTGAACTAAGTTTAGCTTCTGAACCAAGTTGAGCTTTTGAACTATTTGAGCTTCTGAACTGTTTTGCTTCTGAACTGTTTTGCTCCTGAATTGAGTTGTGCTTCTGAACTGAATCGTGCTTCTAAACAGAATTGTTGCTTCTGAGCAGCACCCTGTTCAGCTACACTTGACTTTTCTTTGAGAACTAGAATGCTTTTTTTGAAATGGACTATATTTGGAAAAGTGACATTTTGAGACAAACTTAGTTGAAAATATTCATTGAATTATTTTGTTTGGAAATTCTTTCATGAATAGTTGTTATGATTTCATGAATTGTTGGTGACTATGTATGTTGCGTACATAAAATTGTTGGTGATTATATATGTTGAGTGCATATATGTTGGTGATTATATATGTTGAGTGCATATATGTTGAATGCATATATGGCGAATTGTTGGTGAATTGTTGGTGTACGCATGTATTAGAACATAATTGGTGTGGACTTGTGAAACTACATGAAGTATGTATTGTTGTTGTCGAGTCCTAGTTCACACACGTTGTTGTTGTTGTTGTCTTTCATCTCCATTGTTGTTGGATGATGCGGTAGTCCATTATTCGGGGTGATTATTCGGGGTGACATGGCGTGTTTATAAGCGTCAGGGGCGACGGCCTCGGAGATGAAAGAAATTTGGTACCACACATAGTTGAGTCGGTCTAGTTACATTGAATGTTTCTAGGAGAGTCATGTTATTTATGAGCTTGGTGTGAATACGTGTTGGTACTTTGTGTGCTTGATGATTGTTGTGATTGGAACCTTGTGCTTGTGTAATAATTGTTGAGAATTGTTATGTTCATGATTATTTATGCAAGATATTATTAATGATGCATGCTTAAACCTGTTTGTTCTTGATTATGATTAATGTAATTCTAACCCCCAGTGGTCTTGGTGGACCGCCTACCTCTCCGTATGGACGGGTAGACGACATGCAGGTTTAGATGTTTTGCTTTGAGGAGCGGGAGCTTCCTCGTTTATCGCACGTGTCTAGATAGAGCTCTGATCTAGGACTTAGTGCATGTTATTTATCTTTTGAGATTTCATTATATCTGGAGTTGTATTTGATGGAGATTATCTATGTTGTTGGATTTTATCTTATGTTGAGGACATGACATTTACGTTGAGATGTATTTGATTCCGCTGAAGTTTTTATGTTGGAGATTATTTTCATGCATGACTATATTGGTGACTGATTGAAAAAGTGGCGACTATTTATGATGTATTTATTTAAATTGCATGATTTATTGTTTAATTAGAAATAGGGCATTACACCCACAGGTACCCGTGGGTAAAACCCGTCACGGGCACGGGGCGGGTAGCTAAACAGGTATTTACGGGTATAATAAACGAGTATTTGACTACCCATTATTATATGGATACGGACGCAGATTTGATTGTACCCATACCTGATAAAAAATTAAGTAAATTACTAAGATATCCTTATATATCTTATCTTATTACTTAAAGTTGTTACCTTATTAAAGGAAAATTTATTGCTCACCTAAGATTTCTCATTAATAAAGCATTTTTATATTTAATTTTTTTAATTCATCTTATTAAGTTCATCGTTTCCACGTCATTCACATCATAAAACATATCCAATGAATTATGTAAGAATCATGAAGTTTCTATGGATTATGTATGATTTATGAAATTTTGAATGTATTATGTATAGATGTTTAAAAGTTGAAGTTTTTTTGTAATTAAAAAAAGTTATTATTTGTACCAAAAAATAAATAAATTCAAAAATTTATGGGTACCCATGGATACCTCAATACCAGCAGGTACCAGCATAGTGGATACCTACAAGGATACGGGGCGGACACGAGTATCATATTTATTTAACGAAGTGGGGACAAGTATCATACTATTTATACTCATGGATACCCATTAACATCCCTACCCACAATCACAACATGGAAACATGTTATCATCACAAAGACCAAACTGATTCAATTTATTTTTTATGTAAAAGGAATCCACATTTTTCGTTTTAGGAAAAAAGCTGTCTAAGTTGACACTCAAAATCATGTTTAAGCCCACTTGATTTTGCCAAACACCACCCCCCCCCCCCCCCCCCCCCCCATATTGCGGTTATCAAATGCATGCTGCACACTCCTTCATCATTGGATTGAAAATTAGGTGGGGTGATATTATACATTACAAGATACCCATTTTTTTTGCATACGCAACCCATCAAGTTACACTATGATGTAACATTTTGTTCTTGCAATATCTCTACATATATATGTATGTAGTGATGTGTGATTGAATATGCATCTGTAGATAAATTTTGTTTGTGTAAATTATATAAAAAAAAATAGCATAAACAATTTAAATTAAAATACCATAACCACACTGTCCAGCAATACTTAAGGCAATGCATCAAACCTCCCTTCAAAGACGAATTCCCGGCAGAGTCCATCGCTTTTCCCAGGCATAATATCAATCCACCGCCACTCACCTCTCTTTGAATCACCGCGTTCCCACAACGCCAACGCCAACTTTTCGATCCTCTGGGCCGAGAAAAAAACCCTATCTCCGCCACCAAAAACCTTAAACTCGCCGGCATCCTGAAAACACCTAAACATCTCTCTCGGCATCCTCCCAGCTTCTTCCCATTCCATCGTTCCAAGATCAAGCCTCAAAATCAAAATAGTCGAACAAGGCGGATTCAACTTAAACGTAGACTTCAAGCTACCAATAATCAGGATCCTGTTTCCAACACCGTGGACCATTTGCGGCCGCTTAAGTATATCAAAAACAACTCCCCACTCAGGGCGCGCTAACTGCGACCATGTCACATGTGACATGGCCGAGTTAACGCAACACGAGAAGAGTTTCAGTTTGCTCCTTACGTTGCAAAGCACGTAAGCCGAATCCTCAATGAGGATTGGGCTCCGCGGTTTGGAAGGGAGGTTGGACGAGAACTTTTGCCATCCATGTCTGCTATCGTTGCTATCACCGGAGAAATAATAAACAGCAAATACAGTTAGAACCATGATTCGGTTTACCGAGTCAACTAAAACGAAACCAGGTGGACAAGGAGGATGGATCCTGAATTGGCGTGTTAGTGGATTACAAGCGACGAGGGATGTCGTGGTTAGAGTTTGGGAGATTGTGCTGTTGTTAATACTTTCTGTCCAAAGGTATATGAGTCCATCGGAAGAAGCTACCGGAAGAAGGGAAAAGAAAGGGAGAAAGTTAAGGGGAAAATGAATCCAATCTTTTAGGTCAAGATCGAAGAAACGGAGGGTGGTGGATTCTTTGTGGTGGACGGTGAGGAGGTTGAGTGGTGGAGGAGTGGAGGAGATGAGGTTGAGGAAAGAAGGAGTGGTGAGGAGTTGGTTAAAGAATTTAGAAAGTGATCGGCAGAAAATGATTTGACGAAAGGGTAAAGAGGAGAAAATTTTGTGAAGTGTGTCTTGTGGGAGATTGTAGATTAGTGTTTCTTCTTCATCTTCTTCCATTTTTTTTTTTTTGATCTTGTGTTGTATTGTGATGGTGATATGGTGAAGAAGTATAATAGAAAATTGGCAAGGATGGTCTTTTTCTGTATTGTCCTATCGAGTTCTCTTTATTCATTTCAAGATTTGTATAGAAAGAGCTAGCGGAAAGTCGAACCTCAAGAAAAGACATCGGTAATTTCCTTAGTCATTCTTTAATATATATTGATCAAATTGCATTTAACTAATTTCCTTAGTCATACTTTGTATGGTCAAAAAAATAAAAAGGAGACTATACTTTGTCATGGGTCGGGTTCACATGCATCTTTATACCTCTTGCATCATAATTGATATAAAGAAAAATCTCATATGGGTCAAGGAAAAGTTGGATTCCACATTTTCCTCGCACCATGCTTATTTTTCAAACAGGTCTTTTTCGAAGTTGGATTGACAATAGTATTTAAGTTTCTTTTGTCAAAAAAAATAGTATTTAAGTTTTAAAAAACCCTAGACGCAAATAATTAAAATCAACATCTATACACTTTGAAGAGTTTTAGGTATCCAAACGTGTTTTGGACATCAATTTCAAATTTAATATTGTGTTCACATAACGGGTAATATCTATAGAAACAGATGTTTTAAAAAATTTCAAAATTTTGATGGGGGATGTTTCTAATCTTTTCAACTTGCCTAAAAAAACACAAATTTCAAAGGTATACATGAATTGCTTTCGCAACATGTATCATGGCGACCACATGTTGAAGAAAATTTTGAGATTATAAACGAAAAGTTTGAAATTTTATGAAGACTAAAAATATAGTTAGTTTCCACGTGCAATTTCCTCTACAAAAAATTTAGCCTATTTTCTAACAAGATTTGTAGCCAACATAAGAACAACTCCAAGAGAAGACATTGGTAATTTCCTGGGTCTTTCTCAATTTAATATCTAACTAGGTATTCAACCCGTGTGTTGCACGGGTTTGATTATAATGTTTATTTATTAAAATTATTGAAAATAATAAATTAGGTGGATCTCTATTAAATTATTTTTTAACAATGAACCTCAAAAGTAGTTTTTTCCTTATAATAGTGACCGGATGAAGTAGCTATTAAAATATTTTTAAACTTATTATTCTCTCGTTCAGTGAATATCGAGTATAGAGTAGATAAAAATTACTTTTGACATAAATAGTGTGTCATTCACCTCTATTAGAAATCAATAAAAATTCATTTTAATATATTTTCTTGGTTTAGCTTATATCTCCTATTTTTGTTTACCTTTATTTTAATACATTTGTGGATTTTAGATATTATCAAATTTATATTCTAACTTGAGTCAATGAAATTATTTTATTTAAAGAAAATAGAAGGAAAGGACTCAATTTTAATAAATAAATTAATTAAATGACTCATTTTCATATGTACCATTCAAACACTTCATGACAACATAGTTTTTAGATAAAAAAATAATAATTATTCATCTTCTCCTCCTCCTCCGTTTTACAAATAATTTATTTATTAAAATTTAATTTGAATAATTATAGTTTCATTATTTAATTTCAACATATACTAAGGATGCATATTATATTTAGAATTTTGGTGCTAAATATAAAACAATTTTTTTATTAAAATAAAAATGTTAAATTTAAAAAACATATGAAATATGATTTTAGCACAATCTCTTCATTAGTCGGGACTTTATGTGCAATAAAATTTAAATTTTATTGTATAAATTCATTTAGTGTTTTTCATAAGCAAATGCTACAAATGTGTAACTTGGATCATATCTTTTAGTCTTAGCTTTAAAATCTTTATAAACTAAAATATTGTTTTTATGTAAGATACAATCTTCCATATTCAATTGAAAATATTTGAATAAAAATGAATTGAACTTTTACTTCATGTTCTATGTTATTGATATTTACAGAAAGACTCTAAGTTTAGACTACTTAAATATATTGTAGTTTTCATTTTTTTAATATATTATACTTAATTCATAAATAGAAGTCTCATTTATCCTCTTCTCCTTCCTTCAATTTTTTTATTCCCTTCTCCAAATTCACAAGAAAATATTATAATATCTAAATCAAGTAACAAAAGGAAATAAGAAAAATTAGAAAAGTAGACTAATAAACATTATATCAGTAAAAAAAAGTAGGGCTATAATACTTGGTCAATCTAAGAGTTATAAATGAAAATAGAAAATTACTAAACAATTGTATGTTCGTAACTAATTAACCAATTTATTCATTAAATTTTTTCATTGATACAATGAGTGAGTAAATTATCGTATCTAGGGTTTTATTAAAAAATTTCAATTTTTATTATCAAGGTAGGCATACTGAATTTGAGGGACATTTTAAAATTTATGTAAAGTCTTCCATTTTTTTTTAATATATTAGACTTGATTCATAAATATTGTTATTATGCTTTGTCAAAAAAAAAAATTTGTTATTATGTTCTCCAAATTCACATAAAAAATTGTCATATTCAAATTAAGCAATAAATAAAAGGAAATAAGAAAGTTAGTAAAATAGACTAATAACATTATATCAATAAAAAAAAAGTAGGGTTATAATATTTGGTCAATCTAAGAGTAACTTAAGTTTCTATCATGTCAAGCCAATAGATAGCCAAAAGATGAAGATTAAAAAGTAGGACTATATCATTTTTCTACTAAAACTATTTTGTCATTCTATAATTGTATTCTATATAATATTAAAATATGTTATTTGCAAACTTTAATGACTAAAAAATATCATTGCATGATCTTTAACATTTTAGTGTTCTATATTTTTCAAAAGTATACACAAATGATATAAATAGATATAAGATAAAAGTGAAAATTGAAGCCTCCTTTATCCTCTTCTCCTGATTCACATGAAAAATTATCATATCCACATTAAAGAATTAAAAAAGAAAGTTAAAAAAAATAGAGTAACAAACATTACATCTATGAAAAAAAGTAGGGTTAAACTATTTGGTCAATCTTAATTAAGTAGCTTGAGTTTCTATCATGTCATAGAAACCAATGAATATAGCCAAGAGATGAAGCCTAAAAAACAGAATAAGAAAAAACTATTAATACAAAATTGAAGAGATATTATTCAATAGTTGCTTGGAGAAAGTGACGATGAACAACCATTTTTCATAAACTTTTTGAGCAACAACGAAGAAACAAAAATGAAAATAGAAGCCTCCTTCATCCTCTTTTCCTAATTCACATAAAAAAAAATACATATACACATTAAGGAATAAAAGAAACATGAAAGAAAGACGGGAAAATAGACTAACAAACATCATCCATAAAAAATGTAGATTTTAAATATTTGGTCATTTTAAGAGTAACTTAACTCCCAATCATGTCATAGAAACCAATGAATAATAAAGAGATGAAGAATAATCCAACAGTTGCTTGGAAGTGGTGATGAACAAAATTCAAAATTTGATGCACAAATTCACATATTTATACACACAATGCTTTCTCAATATAGGACAAATAATATCATTAGTAGAAACTAAATATATTGAGATCATGTTATTAGTGGTTGTATTTAAAACTGTTTATATTAAATATCTTATTTACAGGTGAATATTTAAAAATGTATATAAGTTGCTATACAAATTCTATAATTTTTAATTTAATTTATATAAAAAATTGTGGTTGAAGATACACACTTACATGAGTTGCCATTTCATAAACTTTGAGAGCAGTATGGATGCAACGAAAGCAAATATAGAAGCCTTTTATCCTCTTCTCCTCATTCACATGAAAAATAGTCATATCTACATTAAGAAAAAAAGTTAATAAAGATTACCAAATATAACATCAATAAAAAAAAGAGTGGTTAAATATTTTATCACTATATATAACAAAATGATTTTGAATCCTTATCCTACTATAAAAATCAATGAATTGTCAATATTTATGTAAACAATACAAAAGAAAGGAAGATCACCATACAAAATAGTTGTTTGGGAAAATGATGGTAATAAAAAACCAAAACTTATTCCAAAACCATTATGCAAAAAATCACACATTTATACTCACAAAGATGATGAATTAGAGAATAGCAATCAAAACAAACTATAACTTACACAATGAGTGAGTGAATGGTTAAGAAATATGAGTTATGGAATAGAAAAAAATAGTAGTTCAAAGAACAATGTGATAAAGTTAGTTTTAAAAAATATAATTAATAAGTGTAACTAATCAATTTATTAGTTGTATGGTTGTAATCCCAATGTATTTTTTGTGTGGATAGTTTTAAAAAAGATTCAAGTATTGGTCAGAAAAAAAGAAGAATGATATTCTATATCAAATTTGTAAACCTCTCAAAACAACTTCTAAAGAAAGAAAAAAAAAAAGACTTGTATATTAACATGTTGATTATGCTACGACGTCATGAAATTCACGGGCAACTACTTATGTCACATTACTTGTCATTTAAAATTGAATTTCTTTCTTCCTTAATTTTTTTTTTTTTTGAATTTCTTTCCTTTATTTTGGACTAAGATGGATTTTATTCTTCATCTTTTACTTGTTAAGGTATGTTTTGTTAAGTAGAAAAAGGTATCTCATTTTAATATAAATTAATTATGTTATTTGGTTGTGGTTGTTGATCTTCTATAACTCATGAATTTGACAATAACTTAAGTTTCAACAAAAATGACCTTATGTTGTATTGAATTCTAAGCTAATGAAAGGTTCAACGTGAATAGGCAAACATTAAGTGGATAATAAAAAATGAATTATTAGAGTAATAGTTAAGTAGCTAAGAAAGGTGGCAAGGTTTCAATCAATTGGGAATGAATAATTGAAGCTCAAATAGACATGCCACATCATCACAACTCTTGCATAAAAATAACTCAAGTTTCTAATTCAAGGATATATAGATATATAGATAGATAGATAGATATAGATATAGATAAATAGATAGATAGATGAGCATGTTGGATTTAACTAATTTCTACTGTTGACTTCAAAATGTGTTGTTTAAGTAGACCATACTACTTGTCATTGGTAGGTTCACACTTAGATGGATTATCCATATACTACCTCCGTCCATAATTATAAAACTCTTTTGAAGAAAAAAATTGCCCCTTTTTATAAGACCTCTTTGATATTTCCAACTACATTAATTATTTCTTTACACATACGTCCCTATTTATTATACATCTTTTTTTTTTTCAATCAGCAATAAATAGCATATGGAAAACATAAACTAATTCTCTCTCTTAAGGATAAAATTGTAAAAACAATAGTGATTACAAACAACTTTAATATAAATATCGACTTTCTTAATTCCCTTGATTTTAGCAAAAGGGTTTTATAATTAGGGATGAATGTAGTATATAATATAAATGGGTCATGTTAACTTGTGCCCTAAGGGCACATGTTAATGAACCGAAAATAAGCAACTTTGCATTAGAAAACATGATAATTTAACTTTTAAGAAGTTGACTGCACGACTTTTGATACGTATATTGGAAAATATTTGACATACCTGGCACAGATTTGACATTTTTTTTTCATTTTTTATTCTTTTAATTAGCCATGTGTTAAAAAATATTTCCACATCAGATTTTATTTTTAAACTATTTAAAATTTAATTTAAAAAATAAAAAAAATCCAAAAAATCATAAAAATATTTAGATTGTTTTCCAAAAAAATTTAAAACAATTAATTTTTAAAAAATTCAGAAAAAAATATTAATATTTTTTCCGAAATATAAAAAAACAGAAAAATAGTCAGATTTTTTCCAAAAAATTTGAAAATAAAAAATAATCATTTTTTTTTCAAAAATATGAAAATATAATCAAAAAAAATTTAAATTAAAAATATTTTAAATAATTCTCGAATTTAATTTTCAAAATTAAAAAAAAGTCAGATTTTAAAAAAAAATTGTTTTTTTTTAAATTAAATTCCAGAATTTTTTGAAATCTTTAAATTTTAAAAGAAATCTGATTATATTTTCTGATTTTTTCTAATTTATTAAATTCTAAAAAAAATCTTATAGTTTTTCCCTTCTGATTTTTGAAAAAAAAAATCTTATTTTTTGGGAAAAATCTGGCTATTTTTCTGTTTTTTTATATTTTGGAAAAAATCTTAGAATTTTTTAAAATTTAATTGTTTTAAAATTATTTTTCGATTTTTTAAATTTTTGGAAAAAAACTGAATATTTTTATGTTTTTTTTTTATTTTTTAAAAATAAAATCTGATGTGGAATTTTTTTTTACACGTGGCCAATTAAAAAAATAAAAAATGAAAAAAATGCTAAATCAGCGCCACGTAAACATATTTGCCGAGTTGGAAGGGGAGGGGGGTATTCTAAAAAAAAACGGGTTAATAGGTCTTTACCCCCTGTAATATAGGTCATTTTCAGTTTTCCCCCTATAATTTTTTTTTTGTTTTGATTTACCCTCCTAATAGGTCAAACAAAAACGAAAATTTTTTTAAAAAAAAAAATAAAATTGGTTTTTGTTTGGCCTACTAGAGGGTAAATCAAAACAAATTTTTTTTACAGAAGGTAAATCAAAAAACAAATTTACAGGGGAAGAACCGGAAATGACCTATATTACAGGGGGTAAAGACCTATTAACCCAAAAATAAATCTACGAAGATGCAAATCAAACCGAAATTTTTACAGAGGTGAAAACCGAAAATGACATATATTACAGAGTTGAAAAAGTTGGATTCCACATTTCAGAAGGGGCATGCTTAATTTTCAATGTTTTTAGAATTAGTTTTTAAACAATCCTAGAACCAAGTCTTAAAATATTAAAATTACCGTTTATATATACCAGGTTAATAATCAAAACATATTTTGAAAATCAATTTAAAATTTAATATTTGTGTTCACATTACCATTTACTAGTATCATCTATATAAATAGACTTCTTCACAAACTGAAAGAAAAACATTCATATCCCATACCTTGAAATAAAAAAAACAAAAAAAATCATCCAATAAGAATGCCAAATTATGTCATAGGTCCTCCTTTACGTTCATTTCCGCTTAATGAAAGTTACATGTTCATGAAAGAAAAGTATGTAGTTTTGAATTATGCTCCAGGAGAGGAGAAGAAAGATATTATTAATGGACCGAATCGTATTATTGACAGGTTTCCAATGTTTAGCTAACACGGTATTTGAAAATGGAAACGATTGTGCCTTTGACATCAAACACAACAAGGCATTCATCTTCTCTGGGAATCAATGTGCCAAAATAAAATACGCGCCACATTCAACAGACTCCAGATTACTATCCGGTCCTATTCCGATCGCTGCCATGTTTCCTTGTCTTGAGGGAACCATGTTTGAAAATGGAGTAGACGCTGCGATTAATTTCCTCGAGAAGCATGTTCACATATTCAAAGGAGATGAGACTGCCCTTTTAAACCATGTTACAAAGGATTTTTATGAAACCAGTAAATTTGCTCTCAATCATCTTAGTTGTTTGTTTGGTACAGCTTTTTGAGAGTGGAATTGATGCTGCTTCTACTTCTGACATTGAGCATGAAGCTTATATTTTCAAAGGAGACTACTATGCTCATATCAATATTGCCGGATTCGGACCTAGAAGTGACTATATCGTTGGAGGTAGAATAAATCGGACCAGTGATGATTGGCCTGCTCTTCATGGCATGTTACAATACTATATCTAAACGTACGTCACTTCTAGAATAAAAAAAATAATAATTAGCCATCAAGTTTACCGACATAAAAATGAAATATGTGTTGTCACTAAATTTGATGACAGAGTTTTTTTTTTTAAGGAAAATTTGATGTCAGAGTTGTGTGGTTGTTTTGTTATTTTTTTAAAATTGTAATGTAAGAAATATGCAACTCTAACTGTTTTCTATTTTCTGAAATTATTTTTCTTTTTGTTTGGATTAATAAGCTGGAAAAAACATCCCTAAATACAAATCTGATAAACATGAGACAACAAATTTCTACTAAGTTTGAACACAAATCTAATAAATGTTTCTTTGTGGAATATCGTAATGAAACTAGAAGATACTACTTCCACCAAAATCCACAACGTAGTGACACACCAATGGAGGAACAAGAGCAGGATACACAAAATGTTATTATAAAATATCATACTCTAGTAACCCAAGAACCACGTAGGTTGAATAGGTTGCGTTAAGAAATGAGAGATATGGTTTTCTTATATCAGAACAAGATGACATATTTCTAATGACAGGAAAGTATATATGATTTCTAGTAATCTTCTAGAGGCAATTTAGAGTAGAAGTAGTTATTTTTATGATGTGTTAGTCAAGAAATCATAAGAAAGTCATGAAATTACACGAATAAATAAGAAAAAAGAGGAAGAAAACACATAGGCCAGCCTTCAACTGGATCGCAATGCAAGCTACCTAGCCTTCTCATGAGCACCTGAAGAAGCAAGTGGGACAAGGATATCATCCCATGATCCAGTCGATGAAGGGATTGTGAAAACCTTCCATGGTGGAGCCTATGAATGGGTGTTTTCCTTTCTTTACGCTCTACCATAGTTATCGGCTTGCAAGGGGGAGCCTCATCTCAGTCGGGTGACCTCTTTTTGGCGATATGCTTTGGCTGGTCTATTTCTTCGGTGACTCCCTGTGCTTCCTTATGCTATCACATAACTCATCTTCTTTCGTGAATCTATTGAACTTCCATTTCTTGATGAGTATTTCTTGCGTCCTTCAGGTGGAAGAAACACATCTGAAAAGCTAAAAAACTAAAAGTGATTCAAACAAACCCTAATTTCGTTTAACAACTAAGGTAAAAACTGTTGTCGGAAAATATTTGAAAGTCAAAACTTGATAGAAATATTTTGAAGGACTACAAATGAAGTTTAACATATCTATAGGTAATAATAAGTGATTTAACATTTGTTATTTAAATTTATTCTCTTGTAACGGATTTTTTATTTATTTTGAAACAAAATTGGCTATATCGAGGTGGGTAGTTCCATAAACATTGATATGCAAGGACCGGGATTCGAATACCAAATATATCAAAACAGTAGACTAAGACCTAACACAGCCAAGTCGGAATGATACAAAAGGGATATACTAATACAAGGAGGGATCTATTACCATTACCAGAGCAAACATGGCTAAAGAGTGGGCTAATCTATTACCATCTCTTTTAACGTGACGGTAAATGGATTGTTGCTCTTTTGTCCGTCTTATTTGCTCTTTATCCTGAAAAAACAACTTTTAAAAACGGAAAATGATTCATGTACCACTTTTTTGGGTACACCTTCTCATACCACTCCTAGTTGGCAAAATAAAAAATATAAACAAAAGAAAAGGTGTGACATGGAAAACAATTGAGTTATAAAACATATAAAAAAAAATTAAAAGAAAAAGCAGCAACCAAGCCTTCTTCTTCTTCTTCTTCTCAACATTCACGCACGGCGCAGCAACGGGAAGCTCATTGTTCTTCTTGTGAAACAGAAAGCGAAGCAACGTGATCCTTCTTGTTGTTCTTGTGAATCAGTAAGCACGGCGTAGCACGCGAGTCTTGTTCTTCTCCTTCTGAAAGAGAACGATGGCGCAGCACGATTCTTGTGAAACAGAATCGACGGCTCAGCAACGGCCAACGACTTCTTCTTCTCTTCTGACCGGCCAACGGCTTCTTCTTCTATAAGAGAACCGACCGTCTCTCTCTGCTTCTCTTCTCACCGGCCGATCCTCTCTCTACCACTCACTTTCACTCAACTCTCACTTCTCACTCACTTTAAGGCAGGCTATTGATTCTTCAATTTATCCTTTATTCTCCAATTGTTTCTTTTAGGGTTTCAAAATTGAAAATGGAATTGATGCTTATGTTATGATTCTGAGTATTTTTGGGTTTCAAAATTGAGAAATTAAAAATGGTATTGATGCTTTTGTTATGATTCTGAACATTTTAGGGTTTCAAAATTGAGAGTATGAAAATGGAATTGATGGACTACCTTGTACTTTTTGTTGTTGGGTATGATACTCAATTAGTGAGAATTTAGGGTTAAATGTTGGTTGACAGTATTTAGATGTTTAGTGCATAATTGAGCGAAAATCTATGTTATTTGCTATTGTCTGATTGTTGCATTTTTGGGTTGTTGTCGATTATCATTGTATTATTGTTAGTAAAAAATTACAAGTTTTCCCCAATTCTTGTGGTTTGACTGTGGTTGTTCCTCTAAATGAAATCACCGTAGAGTTAAGTGTAAAATTGTTAATCAAAAGAATTGTGGTCACACTTTTGTTATAAAATGGTCAAAGTGTTAGAAATTTGAAGGAAATATATGTGGTTACGTCTATGTTAAAATATGGTTAATTGCAGTTTTTTTTTGTCAGTATGTCTATGATAACAAAGATAGGAAAACATGAACTTGTGACATTATTATTTCCGTAACGTTCTTCAAATTTTGTGGAAAACGTGTGATTATAAAATGTGTTTGTTTTATAGTTATAAGATGAATTTTTTAAAAAATGTTCTTGTAACGTGTGTTGAGAATAGGTGTTTGTGTGTGTTTTAATTGTTGTTGATAGAAATTGTTTGTGTATACAACAGATAAGGTAAACATCATGAACCAAAACAAACGAAAAAGGGATGATGGTGTTGGTGTAAGTACAATTTAATTAATTAGACGTTGACTGTGTATGAAATCGTTTGTGTTTTATGCCTTTAATGAATGAATAATGTTAATTTTTCAGCCACAGATAAAGACTCAAATGCCCCGGACCAATAAGTTGGTAGATATTAACCAGAAATTGTCTGATGCGCAAAGGAGTAGAATAATGAAAACTCCGTTTAGATATTTAGTGGAAATGAAGACGTATATAGGAATGAATGGTAGTTTATTGAAGGAATTATTGCATAGGTGGGATGCAAGTAGCTTAGGATTTAGAGTAGGCGTTAGGACTGTGGCCTTTAAACATCTAGACCTTTGTTTGGCGCTAGGTTTGCCTATTTTAGGAGAATCTTTGCCAGAATCGATTGATAGTGATAGTGATTGTCATGTAAGATTATTGTTTGACGGGGATGAAGGTATTGATATTAACAATGTGTATTCAAAGCTGAAAGTTCTTCAAGAAGGGGATAACGTAGATGATTTTTGTAGAGTTTACATCGTATATGCCTTGTGTGTCTTATATTTTCCGAAATCACACGGCAATATTAGAAAGGAATTCTTGAAGCTTGTTGATGATTTAGATGGTCTTTGTACCTATAATTGGGGTGTCGCTGTTTACGACGATTTAATGGAAAATCTAAGTAGTGCGGCGGCAAAATACCATCAACAAAAGAATGATACAGTTGTACACATTTCTGGTTGCTCAGCTGTATTGCAGGTATGTAATATTGAATGGGTTATGTATTTTTAATTATATCGATAGTTATGTCAAATGTTGTTTACTTTAAATTAATTTGTCATTTGATTAGATATGGGCGGTTGAACATTTAAGCCTATGTAGTGGACCAAATAAGCATTTTCCACGCATTAACAATTGGACCAAAGTGAAGGGTGCAAATGTTGTAATCTCAAACATTTTTTCAAATGCGAAGGTTAGTAATTGTCTTTAGTATATTAACTCGGTATTTGGGATTTATAGTTAAAATTTTCACATACAATTATGTTAATATAACTTAATTAATGTCATTAGTTGGTTGAGGATTTGGTTCCAACAGAAGAAGACATGAAAAATGAAGTCTTTGTTCAAGCCGTTAACCATTCTCAAGTTGGTATTAGAGATGGTGCATACCCTATATTTGATGTGCAAGCTTATTTGGTTGAACATCAAAGGTTGGTAGGTGAACACAAAGATATGCTTTCTCGGGTTTCAATCCTTGAGGTTGAAATGAGGATTTTAAAAGCAAATAGTGTTCACGATAGGGAAAATTTGTCGAAGGCAAGAAGCGTGGAAGTAGGTAGTGGGTCAAAAGACGTAGGATTAAAATGTGGTAAGATTGATGGGGATAATGTTGGGTTGAAAAGTGAGGCGGGAAAAGGAGAAGAAAATGTTGAAGGGATGAAGATGGACAATGAAGATGTGGTTGTAGAGGAAAAAAAATTGGAAGAAGATAATGATGATGGAATGAAGTTGAATGATGAAGATGTCGTTGGAGAGAACAAAAAAAGGGAAGGAAAAAATGATGATGGGAAGAAGTTGGGTAATGAAGATATGGCTGAAGAGGACAAAAAAAAGGAAGTAAGGGTTAAGTCACATTTGAAAAAGTTGTATTTGTTCTGCACACATGAAAAGGCTAAAGATACGTAAGTGTATAATTTTTTTAATGTATTTTAACTACTTTATTTCATGTCGTGGTTTTTCAATCGAAGCTTTAACATAATCGATTAACATTTTGTTTTTCTATTTTTAGTGTGTTATGTGAGGTAGATGAATTGCGTGTTGCCGGGGTGTTTTTCCAATGCATGAAGCCGAGGCATTGGGTGAACTCAAATGTTTGTATTTTTTGTTAACTGTTTTTGTGTTAATTTAGATTTTACAATATATGTATGTTAACCATTACTTAATTTGATTTATGTAATGCCTTAGGTTATTAATATTGCTGCCAGGACTATGATGTATGATGAAGTTCGAAAACATCGTTGTGTGAAGCGCTTAATTTTGAATGATTATTTTTCGGTATGGAATTGTATCTTGTATAAAGCCAAACAACCCTGAAGTGTATACAACTTTTATTATCCCATGTCTAGCATTAATTATAATTGCAGTATGAAGTGGTTGAAGATTTAAAGGCACATCCCGAAGGACGTAAACTCCAATGGACTGAGCGGAAATTCAACACATATATGCCTCGTTGGACCAAGGCACTTGAGGCGTTGTGGTTATCTGACTTAGTAAGTTTAAATTTTAACTTTTGAGCAATCATTATGTTGTTTTAGGTGTAGATGGTAGGTGATGAATTTGTCTTTAATAGTCATGGGCGGATCCAATATTAGATGTTTAGTGTGGCTGAAATAGTAGTGTCAAACAATTTATCCATGTAATGTTTGTAGTGGCAGTGGATTTGGCATTGAGGTTTTCTATGTACGGATTTTTGTTGTATGAGTTCGGTGGGGGGTGGGTTTTGTGTGGTTTTTGATGTGGGGTCTCTGGTTATATTTGGTGTCTATTGTAACTCGTGATTTTGCGAGTTTTGTTTTAAACTTGCGAAAAATCTGCCTAAAAAATTAGAATGAAACAGGAAAAATGAATATGTGCGACGAATTTGGTTTATGCATGTGAGTCATTTTTATCATTAAAATTAGGTATTTGCACCAACCCAATTCGAAGACCACTGGACTTGTTACATCTTGGACCATGGGAAGAGGAAAATGTATGTGCTGGACTCGTTATACAATGAAAGAAATGTCCCACGGCAGCGTTTGGATAATGCTATGGTATATGTAATTCTTAATTAAACTGTTTTGGTTAATTTAATGGTTAGTGTAATTAATGTTGATTTAATGAGAACATTTGTTTTTACAGAAAGTCCGGTTTGAAGGGGTAGTGGAATTTATGAATAAAGGTTCGAAGAATAAAGCAAATATGTTGGAATCTTCGTTGGAGGTTGTAGTGGTGGATTTACCAAAGCAAAAAAATTGGTTAGTGATATGGAAAAACATGCTCAGATTCATTGATATATTACTTGTGTTTAGGGTTTATTGACGTAATGCGAAATATGTTAAATTTGCAGCCATGATTGTGGGGTTTATGTCCTTAAGTACTTGGAGTTGTGGGATGGTGAAGCAAAATGGGGGCAGAATAGTATGCCCGACTATTCATTGGTAATGCTTTAAATCTTCTTAAACATTGTGTTTTATTAGTTTCATGTTGATTAATTGGTAATATGTAAATATTGATATATATCCAAATAAATGCATTCACTTATCTACAGGATGATATACTTCGGATTCGCATGGACATTGTTTGTCGTCTGGTGCTTCATGAAGAAAATAAGCTGTCTAGTTTTGTATTAGATAGTGCTAAGTTGCCCGCGAAGTTATTGATCAGATAAACATACATTTGTGCAACTAAAGCTTGATTGTTGTGATATTATTTACGCTTTTTGTATAATATTCCTAGGTGTATCATGGTATTACATTGCCTTTAACTTGATACCCCTTTATCTGGAAATGTATTTCTATGATGTACATTTGACGAAGACATAAATTAATATGTATTGAGTTTATGTACATAACTATTCTCCCTATTATAATTTATTAAATTTTTACAAGAACTTGGTTGGTCATCTAGAAAAGAAATCTGGTTGCATTTCTGTTTAAATAACATGTTCTATGAAAGTTAGTGTACATAAACTAATTTGTTGGGAGGTTTTTTGTTATGTTTCGTTCTTTGATATACAAAATGTTTGTCTTTATTGACAGGTGAAATATTACCATGTATATATTTTGCATGAGTCATAGGGCGAGTAATCCCCAAATTGGACATGATTTGGTGAAATGTTACCAAACTTAAGTTTTAAAAGGCTTTTAGTGGAGTCATCAAGTTCTATTTATGTGTTCGATTCCCATAAACCATATCATTTACACCAGGGAAAGAAAAACTAGCCAAATATATTGACTGTATGACCACAATTTATAACATGCGTGACCACTAATTTTCCTGAAATTAGAACTTGTCTGTCTTTAATCGTGACAAAGTAGTAGATTTTGAAACAAGTTATTTGTGGTTGGAAAGGCTTCTAGTGCAGTGATGAAATGAGATTGCGCGTTCGATTCCCATAAAACGATATTATTTAAAACTGGAAAAGAAAAACTACCCAAATATATTGACTGCATGACCACAATTTATAACATGCGTGACCACTAATTTTCCTGAAATTGGAACTTGTCCGTCTTTAGTCGTGACAAACGAGTAGATTTCGAAACAAGTTATTTGTGGTTGGAAAGGCTTCTAGTTTAGTGATCAAATGAGATTGCGCGTTCGATTCCCATAAAACGATATTATTTAAAACTGGGAAAGAAAAACTAGCCAAATATATTGACTGTATGACCACAATTTATAACATGCGTGACCACTAATTTTTCTGAAATTGGAACTTGTCTGTCTTTAGTCGTGACAAACGAGTAGATTTTGAAACAAGTTATTTGTGGTTGGAAAGGCTTCTAGTGTAGTGATCAAATGATATTGCGCGTTCGATTCCCATAAAACGATATTATTTAAAACTGGGAAAGAAAAACTAGCCAAATATATTGACTGTATGACCACAATTTATAACATGCGTGACCACTAATTTTCCTGAAATTGGAACTTGTCCGTCTTTAGTCGTGACAAACGAGTAGATTTTGAAACAAGTTATTTGTGGTTGGAAAGGCTTCTAGTTCAGTGATCAAATGAGATTGCGCGTTCGATTCCCATAAAACGATATTATTTAAAACTGGGAAAGAAAAACTAGCCAAATATATTGACTGTATGACCACAATTTATAACATGCGTGACCACTAATTTTCCTGAAATTGGAACTTGTCCGTCTTTAGTCGTGACAAACGAGTAGATTTTGAAACTAGTTATTTGTGGTTGGAAAGGCTTCTAGTTCAGTGATCAAATGAGATTGCGCGTTCGATTCCCATAAAACGATATTATTTAAAACTGGGAAAGAAAAACTAGCCAAATATATTGATTGTATGACCACAATTTATAACATGCGTGACCACTAATTTTCCTGAAATTGGAACTTGTCCGTCTAATGAGGAAATAAAAAAACCATGGTACATTACATGTGGTTTAATGGAGATAGTCCTAACAATAGATGGAGATAGTCATAACATTGAGAACCATAAATATAAATTATTACTCATCGGATAAATCACCATATGTCCAGTATTGACGGAGATGCTCTATTCCACGTAATTCAACTTCCCTTGAATTCAGACATCTGTTGAGACGAATTTGCATCTGATTGTTCTCGTTGCGTATGATGTTAATGGCTAGTTCGAGTGACTCATTACTGTCTCTTGGTATTTCTGATGAACGTTGTTTTGGTCTTCTTTGGCCTAGTTGACGTAAAGATTGCCTAAGACGTGCAGACTCATCCATTCGGTATTCCCATTCTCTACGATATTGATTCATGTTTGGGACTGAGAATCGTTCTTGTGGGCATAGACAATATTGAAACATATTTCGCTCCAATGCCCACACTCGGCCCATACATTCTACCATTTCTGCTGGAGAGTACGTTGTTCCATGAAACTTAGAGAAAGCATGAAACTCCCATTCAATTGCAAACCAATCTTCATCCATTGTAGGAAAATGAAAACTGAGCTATGTTAAAGCAGAAGCTTATGGTAATTATAGCATGGGTTATACGGTTAGTAATTTTCTTTCTTTGTCAACCTTTTTCATTTCAATTATTTTACTTTTCACTGTTTATACACATGCTATCTGTGCAATTTCTACATTTGAGGCAATCTAGGGAATCTTGTTAGATGGTACAAGTCCAGTTGTGTAGTTATGTATCATATTCCCATCTGTCTCAAATTATAAGGAAAAAAAAAATATCACATTTATTAAAAAAACTTAAACATAACAATTTGGAGTATAGTTTTTTTTTTTTATCTTTGAAAAAAGTTTTATAGGAAGATGTAAAAACACTTTTCATTGGCTATTGTTTATAGAAAAAATCAAAGAGAGAGAAAATTGAATGTAATTTGCATTTTTATGAAGATAAACAAAAAAATTTATTGGAAACTAGTTTTTTTAAAAAATCAAAACTAAATAGGATAAAAGTTTGTCTTTATCCTTGGAAATTGTGATACAATGTTAGTTTTTTTTTCCCTAATTTGCTTCGTATTGAATTTAGGGTTAAATATATGTTTGGTTTGTATAACATAATTTACGAGTTTTTAAATTTAGTCCTTACTTAACCTGTAGTATATATCAAAAATAATTTAACTGAGTATTAAACTTAGAACCCTCCAATTATATAAGGACCAAAAACACATTTAACCCTTGAATATATAACCACGTGATATTGTTGAATGGAATCATGAGAATCTTGACTAAATGAGTTTGATGTTGGACAATGCTAATTTTTGGAAGGACTCTTGAAAATTTATCAGATAAAGAGTGCACTTGACTGATGTGCTTGTATGTGATGTGAAATAAGAGGGAAAAATTAGTGAAGCACTGCTATTTGCCACTGTATGTTCAAAATAATTTAACTGAGTATTAAACTTAGAACTCTCCAATTATATAAGGACCAAAAACACATTTAACCCTTGAATATATAACCATGTGATATCGTTGAATGGAATCATGAGAATCTTGACTCAATGAGTTTGATGTTGGACAATGCTAATTTTTGGAAGGACTCTTGAAAATTTATCAGATAAAGAGTGCACTTGACTGATGTGCTTGTATGTGATGTGAAATAAGAGGGAAAAATTAGTGAAGCACTGCTATTTGCCACTGTATGTTCACATGCTATCTATCTGTAAAAGGAAGGAATATATTACAGTACCTATAGACATTGAATAATGAACATAAGTGACAATATTAATAGCCATTTTGGTCCCTAAATGCGTAACAAATAGTTATAATAGTCTCTGTATGTATTAAATTCCTAAAATAGTTCCTGATTTTGTACTTTGTTGGTTATAATAGTCGCTGAAGTGACGATAAGTATATTTATTAAATACTTAATATGACATTAGTAATAAACTACGAAAATTATACGGAATCTTTTGACTTACAAATTATACAACAATACAATATACAATTTGATACATTAATGGATAATATTGGGTCCACGTGTATCTATAATCTAGATCCATCCCTTGCCTGGGCATGACCATGAGTGACTTTGCCACTACTTGTCCACATTATAATCTCATGTGATCCCATACTTCACTGCTCTATGAGTTTAATGCTCTCTATTTCTAGTTTATTCATCTTACTACAATGAGAGACTATAGATACCTTCTTCGTGATCTAGAATGGTGCTACGAGAATCAAACTAACCAAATTTTAGCAAAGAAAGCAATTAGAAAGGAATGGAGAATTCGTTCGAAAGAGTCTACTAATCTTCAGGCCGATCTAAATGAGTTAGAGGCACCAATTCCTGATTTGCTTGCTATTCAGATGTGGCAACATGACCCCCCTCAGTTCGACATTATGGAGAAAGCCTTACTTCGCATAAGATTGGAGAACAATATTATGGCTATAAGGAGGGTACGATATGGGATGCTCGAAGTGTGCAAACGCTTTCTATATGCAAATAGAAAGTGTCTCTCCGCAGTTGAGGAAGAGGTCATCTTATCCACAGATGAGTATTTATCAAATTCTGATGAGGAATAACTTTTTCAACTTTAGGACTTTTGTTAAAAAATTTCCACTGATGGAAAATATTACTCTATGATTCCATTCTTGTTTGGGTGACCACAATGTTGGATTTATCTAAATGTGCGTGTGTACGTGTGTATGTTGGTAACTTTTTATGTTTAACTACTATTCTGGATCATTGTTGGAATTATGTTAATTTGTGATTGTCATGGTTGTTTGTCTTATTATTACAAGCTACTCTATTTTCCATCTGCAACATCTATACATGATGGTTTACAGAATTCAATGGTGCAAATATTCATGCAACTATGTCATTACCATATAGAGAATTTAGGTGGATTTGAGTTTTTATCCATACATGAATTACATATAAACAGAAAATTCAACAATATAACTGTAATCTGTAATAGGTGTAACCGTATTTTTTTCCTGAATTCAAAATTGGTCGTCTCAATGAGTATCGACCTCACCTATCAAAATATAATTACCTTAATAATTCAAAGGTGCAAATATGGTGCCAACATTGTAATTATATCAACAAGAACTTAGGTATAGTCTATATTTTATACACACGTTAATGCCATATATCCAGGAAAATGAACAATATAACCATAATTTGTCAAAGGCGTGACCACTAATTTTTTTACTGACTACAAAATTGGTTGTGTCTATGTGTACCAACCACACCTTTCAAAATATGATGCCCTTAATAATTCAAAGGTCAACATGGCCGTGATTATATTAACAGGCGTACAAAAGAAAAACATAGTATCTATCTTATAAAAAGTACGATAGTTGTACGAACTATACACAAAAAGGGTCCATCCATTCATATGAACAAGCACTGGTTGAGTTTCTGTCCAAAAAAAGACCATATCTATCCAAAACATAGAAGTATGACTAATTACAATGTACTTCCTGCAAAAGTAAATCATAAACAATTAGTCTACTAAATATTGCATGTAATAGAAAATTAAGCCATGCTTAAAGTCAAATATGCACCTTAAAATTCATCTATTGGCACTTCTTTGCCCACCGATGCAAGTAACGACATAAAACCTGTGGTTGACTGTTGGGATGAGAAGTAGTTACCCGCATCACCGAACGCTTGAAACCCATCATTAATAGACATAGTATGTGTTGTAGGCTGTATTAGAAAGTAAAAAATAAATTGCATTTAACATAATTAACAGTGTAATACTATTAAAAAAACAAATGTAATCACATTAGTAATAGGTTAACACCAACTTACTTCCACGAACAAACCATCTATTTTTTTTCTTTTCAGTTTACTTTTTCGTTTCGCAATATTTTCAGTGGTGGACAACCGACGATTAGTTCGAGGACGTCCCTTACGTGGTACTTTTAATGGATTGAGAATTGGTTGTTCAGATTGCTGAGATAATGATTCCTCCATCGTGTTTAACCTATCTTCCCTTCCCACACCACAATCTGCATGTGAAGTAATATTGTCCAAGTTCTTGATAGACCATCTCTGCATTTCTTCATACAAATTTGTGGTTTGGCTTGGTGTCTCAGCAGCATATTATGCAATTTCATAAAATTTCTTGCAAAGACCTTCAAATCTTTCTATGTGTGGTTGCAGGTTTTTGGCATTGTAACTTGTCTTTATGTGTGCATATTGTCTCTTCACATTTTTACTCCATCTTCGCAAGATATATTTAGACGGAACCTCTTTCACCCTAGCCTGACCAAATACGAAAAGCGAATGTCTACACAAAACGCCTCTGAACTCAAACAGCAAACAAGAACACATAACATTATTATCTTCGCAATTGAAATCAACAAAATACTTACTTTCGATCGGTTTCCCACATACAATACGCTCCTCTAAAACTGTGTACGTTGATGTAAAACCCGATGTAGTCACCCCTCCGAAATAACAGTTGCATTTCCCACGAAATTCAACTTGTATCTCCATATACTTTGCATGAGTGTACTCAACTTGAAATTGTCTCTCGATTGTGGAATTTGATCCGCACGGAATGATTGTGCTTGAAGACCGAAAATCTGCCTCGTATTCCTTTTCAGCTTTGTCTTGGAGTGCGTTGTCGTATTGCCTTACAAATTGACTGAGAGAAGTACTAGTAGTAATGTAACCGTCGAAAAAAGCATTCATACTTTCACTCCTCTGTGTTGTCGACATTCCAGCCCAGAAATCACGTTTTAAATAACATGGTACCCACTTTTCCCGCTGTTTGAAAATGGTACTCAACCAAACATTGTCACCCAAACCATATTTATCAATGAATTTTGTCCACCCAACAACAAACTCATCAACCTGCAGAGAATCATAGACAACATATTTCATAGCATTTTTTATTCCTTTGTACTCAGCGTATCCTTTCAATTTTTTAGCAATTTTCCTCATTATATGCCATAAACACCACCTATGCGTAGTATTAGGGAACACAACATTGATTGCATTCTGCATTGATTTGCACTGATCGGTTACAATTCCCAATGGAGCCCTCGAAGACATACACCTTAGCCATGTTTCAAACAACCAGATAAAGGACTTAGTATCTTCAGCTGATAAAAGACCACATCCTAGTAAAATGGATTGCCCATGATGATTTACACCAACAAATGGGGCAAATGGCATGTCATATTTGTTAGTCAAGTAGGTGGTATCGAACGTGACAACATCACCAAAGTAGTCATAGGCAGACCTACTACGTGCATCAGCCTAGAAAACATTCTGCACATGAAACTCCTCGTCCAAGTCAATCTCATAGAAAAAGTCTTTGTTGCATTCCCTCATTCTTGCAAAGTAATTTAAAAGTGCCCTTCCGTCTCCTTCCTTCCCAAGAAGGCGTCTTTCTTTAGCCACAAAGTTTCTGACATCTTTCTCCACAAATGATAGATTTTCGTAACCACCGGCATCACATACCATGGAACGGAAACTTTTGTTCACCCTTACGCCTGCCTCATCGTTTATCAAAATTGTCCGCTGTGCATGCATATCAAGCTTCTTATTGCCAGCAAACAACCGTGATTTACTTGGACTTATCTCATGATTATGAGATGAATTAAACGACAAAATAGTCCATAGACCCTCCTTTAAAGCAACTGATATCTTAGCTGAGCAATCAACCTTCTTCGTTGGATTGGTCTTCAAAATTGGGGGTATGTTTGATTCATGGTGACCTTCTCTTGCACATGTTAAAATGAAATATCTAAGCATGCCATCTGACCCTTTCTTAGAGTTTCTAGTTTTAACCTCAAACCCTTGTTTGATTCCGTATTCACGATAAAAAGACTTACAATCCGCAGCCGATTGAAAAGACATACCGATAGTAGGCGTGAATTCATCCATTGCGACATCTATTGTTGTTTCAAATGTTCCGGATTCCGAAACGCCAACAGGAGCAGCACCGTCTTCAAGCTCTTCATTATGGGGTAATAAAGTATGATTGATCGAGATAGGAAGACTATCACCCATCGAACATAACTGAAAAGTATTGAAAAGGAGGGATTACAATTTACTCTCTAGGCATGGTGTGAAGAGTTCGAATTTAGGGTTAAAGAAGCATCACACGTATTGAGTTTTGTTTTCCTTATTATATAACCTCACATTTTTTTATTTATTAATATCATTAATTATTAGAAATTAAAACGCACAGTTTAATCGTACTAATTTTAATTTTAATTTGCCAAAAAAATTTACAAAAGGGAAGGGAAAAAAAACACATTTCATCGTAGAACGATTATGTACATCGTAGTACGATGAATTGTGACAACAAAAACCTGGCCAATCTGGAGAATTCGTAGTACGATCTCCAGAAATCGTACTACGACATACTGATAAAAAAAAAACCCACATTTCATCGTACTACGATTCCTTAAATCGGAGTACGATGAAATGGGTCAAAAAAATTGTCATTTCTGGAGAAATCGTAGTACGATATCCATAAATCGTACTACGACAAATTGAAAACCCGAAAAAAAATACCCCCTTTGCATCGTACTACGATTCCTTACATCGGAGTACGATGAATTGGGTAAAAAAATTTGTCCATTCTGGATAAATCGTAGTACGATACCCAGAAATCGTACTACGACATATTGAAACAAAAAAAAAAAAAAACACATTTCATCGTACTACGATGCCATAAATCGGAGTACGATGAAATGTGCCAGGAAAATTGCCCATTCTGGTTAAATCGTACTACGATACGGTAAATCGTACTACGATTTACACAAATTTTTCAAATTTTTCGCCGTTACAACTGACATCATAGTACGATTTTACCATCGTACTACGATTGCGCGGACTACTTATATCCTACAACTGCCATCCTCAACCCATTATTTTCCAACCTTATCGAACCCCTGCCGGATTTTTTCCCCTAAACCGTCATTCTACAACCTACAACCCAATTACACACCCAACCTCCATTTCTCTTGACTTTAAACATTACCGAAACATTGCCAACACAAATTCACCCATCAACAACCCACAAATTTTTCCACACTCTCACAACCATTTTATCAAACACCTTGCAGGCATCACAGAATGCCACCCAAAACTTCTCTGAACACCGACCCTTTAACTAAGAAACGAACCAGACGCCAAACACAACAAGCTTCAACATCTAACCCACAGCCGGAACCAACCCAATCATCCACTTACCAAAGGTTTAAGTCGGAGAAGGCGGAAGAAAGGTTTCATGAGATTAAGGAGCGAGACTTTGTGGGAGAAAGAGCTTTTGATGTCAAAAACCTAACTGAGCATCCCACGTTTGAGTCAACTTTGAGAGCGAAAGGGTGGGAAGGTCTAAACAATATGGTGACAAAAACAAGCAACAAGTCAATCGCGTTGGAATTCTTTGCCAACGCTTTTGACGAGCCGAAGAAAAGTTATGTTGCGAAGGTGAGGGGAAAGGTGGTGAGATATGCACCCCGCGACATTAATAGCGTGTTGGGGCTGCCTGCACCGCAAGCTTGTGATGTTGAAAGGAGAAGGAAGCCGTTAAACTATCCTACATCTCACGAGGCATGGGATGCGTTGCTTGAGGGGTTAATGAAAGAAGGAAAAGGGTGGAGGAGGAGAAGTCCGACTAGCAATCCTCAAAGGATAAATACTGCACATTTGTTACCAGTTTACCGGGCTTGGGCGTCATTCATTAACGCCACAATTGAAGGTACTTCGGCGGCTGCAGAAATGATAGTGAATAGAGTCTTTACTCTTTTAGTTCTCCTATCGGAGCAAGAGCAGATGAATGTGGGGAGGCTAATTGCTTATAGCATTAAGAATATGGTGACCACCAACAATTCTACTCTGGGTCATAGTTGTTTGATTAATCTGCTGTGTGAGAAAGCTCAAGTCCCAACGGAGCCCTTAGATGTGTACTTTAGGTCCAAGCTGCCTATTACTGACACATCGTTGGAAAGTTACGAGAAGAAGCTGAGGGAGGAGGGTGGTGTCCAACAGGAGCAAGAGGAACGCCCAAACGTGCAAGGAGAAACTGAGGCGGAATACCCACCCATGCACCCAGCACTGGCTGAATATATATATTCCTCGGCTAATTGGATGGAGGAAGCATCTTCACAGATGTACATTGAGCCCCCAAGGTTTTCAGAGCAGTTCGCTGCAATGACACTCAAGTATAAGAGGAACCCGAGGGGTTCGTTTGAGAGGTTTAGTTCTCGAGAGAAAATGAGGAACTACTTCCAGGCGACAAGGGATAGAGCTGCTCAGAGGGAGTGGGATATTGAGGAAGACTACACGTATGGGGAGGGTGTAGAGCTCGCGGGCATATTGTCTGACCCACCACCGCAGCAAGATGGGCTTGAGCAGCAGGATCCGTTTGATCAGTGATTATGCGTCCCTTACTGCAGTAGTTAATTGTTTAATTTTGTTTCTTTTTGTGATTGCTTTTTGTCATTTTGTTTCAGTCTTATAACATTGTGGGCATGTGACTACTGCAAGGGCTATAAATTGTGTTTACCCTTTCATGTAATTGCATCTGAATTTGTTTGTTATTGAGTGACTCACTTTTTTCTTCACCTTTACCAGTTTAGTAGCATTCTAGAAAAATAGTGGTCATGCGAATGGAAAAATGTGGTCAGACATAACAAAATGTTGGCCAACTTTACTTTAACAAGAATTAATAAACCCGCAACATTTTAATCACATTTAATCGCTGCACTAATAGCATGTCAAACAATATAAAACTTCTTTTTATGCGCTGATAGTATTTTACATCTAAAGAGAAACACATTCAAATATTATAGAAAAATAATGGTCATGTTAATGAAAAAATGTGGTCAGCCAAAGGAAATTGTTGCCTAACTTTACTTTGCTAGGTAACCATGATCTCATTTTAGGGAAATCGAACATTGTAGTTAACATTTTATTACTGCACTCAAAACATGTCAAACAATAAACAACTTTGTATAAGCTTCATAAATTTCACGCCTACAGGCTGACAAATTCTCATTTCAAGAAAAATAGTGGTCACGTAAATAAAAAATGTGGACAAACACACCATATTGTTCACTAACTTTCATAGAACATGTTATTTAAACAGAAATGCAACCAGATTTCTTTTCTAGATGACCAACCAAGTTATTGTAAAAATTTAATAAATTATAATAGGGAGAATAGTTATGTACATAAACTCAATACATATTAATTTATGTCTTCGTCAAATGTACATCATAGAAATACATTTCCAGATAAAGGGGTATCAAGTTAAAGGAAATGTAATATCATGATACACCTAGGAATATTATACAAAAAGCGTAAATAATATCACAACAATCAAGCTTTAGTTGCAGTAGAAATTTCAGAAAAATTAGTGGCCACGCATCTTATAAATTGTGGTCATACAGTCAATATATTTGGCTAGTTTTTCTTTCCCAGTTTTAAATAATATCGTTTTATGGGAATCGAACGCGCAATCTCATTTGATCACTGAACTAGAAGCATTTCCAAGCACAAATAACTTGTTTCAAAATCTACTCGTTTGTCACGACTAAAGACGGACAAGTTCCAATTTCAGAAAAATTAGTGGTCACGGATGTTATAAATTGTGGTCATACAGTCAATATATTTGGCTAGTTTTTCTTTCCCAGTTTTAAATAATATCGTTTTATGGGAATCGAACGCGCAATCTCATTTGATCACTGAACTAGAAGCCTTTCCAACCACAAATAACTAGTTTCAAAATCTACTCGTTTGTCACGACTAAAGACGGACAAGTTCCAATTTCAGGAAAATTAGTGGTCACGCATGTTATAAATTGTGGTCATACAGTCAATATATTTGGCTAGTTTTTCTTTCCCAGTTTTAAATAATATCATTTTATGGGAATCGAACGCGCAATATCATTTGATCACTGCACTAGAAGCCTTTCCAACCACAAATAACTTGTTTCAAAATCTACTCGTTTGTCACGACTAAAGACGGACAAGTTCCAATTTCAGAAAAATTAGTGGTCACGCATGTTATAAATTGTGGTCATACAGTCAATATATTTGGCTAGTTTTTCTTTCCCAGTTTTAAATAATATCGTTTTATGGGAATCGAACGCGCAATCTCATTTCATCACTGAACTAGAAGCCTTTCCAACCACAAATAACTTGTTTCAAAATCTACTCGTTTGTCACGACTAAAGACGGACAAGTTCCAATTTCAGAAAAATTAGTGGTCACGCATGTTATAAATTGTGGTCATACAGTCAATATATTTGGCTAGTTTTTCTTTCCCAGTTTTAAATAATATCGTTTTATGGGAATCGAACGCGCAATCTCATTTGATCACTGAACTAGAAGCCTTTCCAACCACAAATAACTTGTTTCAAAATCTACTTGTTTGTCACGACTAAAGACGGACAAGTTCCAATTTCTGAAAAATTAGTGGTCACGCATGTTATAAATTGTGGTCATACAGTCAATATATTTGGCTAGTTTTTCTTTCCCAGTTTTAAATAATATCGTTTTATGGGAATCGAACGCGCAATCTCATTTCATCACTGAACTAGAAGCCTTTCCAACCACAAATAACTTGTTTCAAAATCTACTCATTTGTCACGACTAAAGACGGACAAGTTCCAATTTCAGAAAAATTAGTGGTCACGCATGTTATAAATTGTGGTCATACGGTCAATATATTTGGCTAGTTTTTCTTTCCCTGGTGTAAATGATATGGTTTATGGGAATTGAACACATAAATAGAACTTGATGACTCCACTAAAAGCCTTTTAAAACTTAAGTTTGGGAACATTTCACCAAATCATGTCCAATTTGGGGATTACTCGCCCTATGACTCATGCAAAATATATACATGGTAATATTTCACCTGTCAATAAAGACAAACATTTTGTATATCAAAGAACGAAACATAACAAAAAACCTCCCAACAAATTAGTTTACATTACTGTCACAGTGTCTCCATTAGTATTATAGGTGCAACATTATCCTAATAAATAAAACATATCAACAAAAACCATTTACATTGCAATCATATCAAAACACTACACTAGTTTAAATCTTCTTCTTTATGCGTCCATCCTTCACCCAAGGGGAAAGCAGAACCCCACTTTTTACACGGTTTCTTGGCTTCTCCTTAATTCCAGTAAACATATTTGATGCATTATGTGCATCATCATATGATACATTTGCCACCTCCCTTTCAATAACTCGTTCAATCTCATCCATGGAGACGTCCTCCTCGACACCTTCATCATTGAATACACCTTCTTCCACATGACTTGATTGTGCAATACCGCTTAACTTCTTCATCTCTCTAGTTTCAGATTCAAGAAGAGATATCCTTGCCGCAAGTCCTTTGTTTGCTTCACCTAACCACCGATTGTTAACAATTAATTGACTAATCAGAGGATCTGGTCTCCATTTTAAATATCCACTTGGAGCTCGATCTAACGCCTCCCTCACAACTTCATTTGCGACCTCTTCTCTAGTTGCACTTAACTCTTCAATAACCTGTCAAGATTGATACAATATAAACAGTAATGAACAATTCACACCCCTTAATATCAATATATCTACAAAATTCATAAAGTTAAATATAAATAATATTAATTCAACCTTACCAAACAATTATCAAGCAAGTGTGATATATTTTTGCCAACCAAACTAACACCACACGCCTTCATAAATCGTGGAACCGTCATGGAGAATCATGATCGGTTTGTTTGTATCCTAGTACATGCTCTAGAGCCCATACCTATATATACATATATAATATGACAGCAATCATTAGTATTTAAAAGTGCTTACAAATTATTACTAAATTATAATGTCATTTACACTTGCTTCAGTCACAGTTACAAACAAGATATCAAATTAAAGATCAATTATAATCATGTCACAATATGGCATGAAGACAAATAGTAAACATCAAATTAAAGTTAAATTTCACAATTTTTTATGTAACCCTACATAACTTGAAATCAAAACTCAAGGTCACAATCATAATACAATAGTAAGTAGATGCAAAACTTTTGTAGATAAATAACACAACAAATATATAGCAGAATTAGTAACAACCAACATACAATTCATATCAATTTCTTTTCATTCTGAAAACAACCAAGCCCACATCTCTTAATTTCATATTCAATAGCAATTCCCACTATCATAAAATAAGCTTAAACATCAAGTCAATAAATCATGAAGAAAAACAAGCGGCATTATGAGGATATATCAACCTTAGAATCCAAAAACTCAAACTCAACAAACTCTTGTAATATATAAACTATGTTAGATTTCATACTTTACATATATATTATACTCTTCACTGCCATTTATTTATGATGACAAACAGTGGCCTATAAACGTATAAAATTATCATACAATAACATACCTGTAATACAAGAGCGCATCCCTTAATTTGTAATCTTGAAGAATTTTTGCCTTCACATAACAAAGGCGCTACTCGATTTAAACTACGAGCAAGAGTTTCATAAACAGCGACACCCCAATTGTATCTCCCAATGGAGTTCAGGTCGTCTAACATTTTTAGGCACCAACCACTAACCTTACCACTTGAATTTGGAAAGTAGAACTCCGCAAAACCAAGAAGTATATATAGTTGGCAAAACTTCTCAACATCTTCGTCCCCTTCCATATTCATAATTTTAGCATAAATGGTTTTTACATTGATGACTTCATTATCAAACATTGCATTCGTAGTGGATGTAGGGTCTTTTTTGAAGTTCACCTTTTCACCTATTATACGAAGTCCTAATGCAAAACATACATCTAAAGGTGTAAATCGTATTATCCGACCTTGTATAGCAAACCCCCCACTCCTATAATCCCATCTTTCTACCAATTCTTCAAGTAAATTTTCGGATATTTTTAATTTCTTAGGCAAACACAATAACCATTTAAATGGTGTTTTCTGAATTTCAGACCTTTGAAGTTCCGTAAGCTTCTCGTTGACTTTAGTAATATACTTCGACTTACATTCATGCCTGAGACGTAACTGTAATAAACAAGAATTCCAAAGGCGACATATAAGGAAAGGCATTAACAAAAACAAAAAACACTAATGAAATCAAACTAACTAATTGACATTCATCGCATACACATACCATTTTGTTGGCTAGACAATGCTAGAATTACCACCGAAACAGATGCAATTGTTATCACTGGTTGAGAAGACTACAACAGATGCAATTGTTATTGTCAATCAAGTGAATTTTTATTGTCAAAACAAAAAATATATATAAAGGCGTGTCATCTTCATGGAGGCATGAAAAAAATAAAATTTCTATCACAGTATTGAACTAGTGTGCCATATTACATAAATTAAATTGCCAATATAACTAATTACCAATCCAATAGAACATGAATTGTTTTGTTCCTAATATTATCTTATAAGTAGTGTTTACATATAGGATAACAATCTCATGGCTAAGAGACAACAAAAACAAGTGGACTATAACAGATATTCAGCTCATTGCATCATACACAAAATCTAACCTCATTGTTGACTTGGCCTAACAAGGATTCTCTTAAGAAGATAAGACTTCATGTAATTTAGAAACATCTGCAGATGTGACTAGTGCATAATTTTCTAGAATCCATTCTCAACTAATTAGATCTTGTTCAAATATTAGTCATAAAAACCCTACCCAAACAGCTCAAGACGAGCCGAAATCAAGTGCCAAAAACACTACAAACAAATGAGATACCTGCTGGTGCGCACGGCAGCAAAACACCTAAACAAAACCAATAAGCAACCAGGCTAAAGGCAACCTAATTCAATGCAACAGCACCACCTCCAAAACTAAACCAGCAGGGGCATACATCATAAATAGCAAACACGCAAAACAATAAACACACGGCCAGCAAACGGATACACACAATCAATCTCATTTGCAGCTACTTATTTTTATGCATAAAAACAACTATAATCTCAATTAAAACAAACACAAACGGTTCTCAATATCAAACATAAATTTCTGCATAGTTGTTTTTTTTTATTTCATATAAACATGTAAAAACTCATTTGTAAAAATTACAAATACTCCCAGTTGCAGCTGCAGATTTTCTGTATAAAACATGTAAAAGTTCATTTTAAACAAGTACAAAAACTCCCACTTGCATCTGCAGAATTTTGCTAATTTTCCTGCATAAAAAAGGTTCAAAAACTCATCTAATTTTATCACAATTGGTCCCAACAATTCACTACAATTATGTCTAGCTTTTATCCGAATGAATGACCATGTAATTTTGTTTAAGAATTGACTTATGAATATCAATGAATCACTTGCTTCAAATGTCTATGAAATTTTAATTGCTGCATTTGAGATTCAGATTTTTTAAAATTGGATTCAACTTGTTTCATATTTACTTAATACAACACTCATAACAAACTTTAGAGTCTAACAAACTCATTATGAAAAATATGAATTTACCTAGAAACTAACTCAAGCTTCAAAGATTGTCAAACATACTTTATCACTCAATAAAACACTCATAGTATCAAACTCCAACCACCATTAACTTTGGATCTTCCAGAATCTAAGATAAATTGATATATATTTCTAAAAAAAATCACTTAACTGTGTAATGTTATGGATGAAGCAAATTAATCTTTACAGCATTCAAAAAAATACTTAAATTTAATTCAAATTAGATTGATATGAGGAACAGAGAACATTACATCACCAAAAAAGTTAAGACATTAAATCATTCATAAAATGTAATTGAGAAAAGGAAATCGAATAACAGCCAAGAGGAATATGGAATAAAATACCTGACTTGAACAAGGAAATCGAGAAAGAGAAGAGATCGTCGCAGCTGTAGACGGAGACGACGGCGTCCGGCAAGGCTGTGACGAAAACAACGGCGTCCGGCAAGGCTGTGGTGTCCGGCGGTGATTGAGAAAGAGAGAAGCCGCTAAATCCGGCGGTCAGTGACAGATCGACAGATCCGGAATAAGGAGAGAAACTGATTAGGAAGCAGATTGATCGAAACTGATAAGGAGAAACAGATCGACAGATCCGGCGGTGCTTGACAACCGGAATAAGGAACTTAGAATTAGGAAAAACTGTCGATGAAAATATAGGATTTGAGAGGAGAGAAACTGATTGATCAAATAGGGCAAGGATTGAGAGCTAGCGGGTGAGTGAAAGAGAGAACCCAGGACAGAGAGAGAAACCGGTCACAAAAGAGAAGAGAGGGTTTTTCAATTTTTGCCATTTTTAATTTTTTTTTTTTGACATGGAATTGACACATTTTTTTATTATTATTCAAACTGCCACATAAGAGTGGTATAAGGTGTTTTGCCACCTATGGTGGTATACCTATCACTGCTCAGTATCTCCTGAGTCCTTTAAAAACAAAAAACAAAAAATTGTCGTTCACGAGCTATCTCCCAAGCGGTTTGTGCATTTGTGAGTGCCAAAAAAGTAACGATCGTATAGAAGCGGCTAGAAAAATGATATCAAAGGGCATAAATTTCCTGAAAGAAAGAAAGGGGAGAGTGAGATGTCTTTTGTAGCAGATTTCAAATCATGTTACACTATCTGTTTTATGTAGTGTTGTTGATTTTAGTCAAACCGAAGAGAAGACTTTGTTAATTCACTTGGTCGTTCTTTACTATAAATTGAGCAAGTTGTATTAACTAATAATATTAATTACTATATTAGTTAAAGGGAAGACTTTGTTAATTCACTTGGTCGTTCTTAACAATTTAATTAAAGAGACTTAAGCTGTCAGTTTTAGGCGTACACATGGTTTTGGATCTTTCTCTTGTATTATCTATCTAATTATAAACAAGTTGCAAACATAAATCTCACATGAGACAAAAAAAGAGTTGTATTCCACATTACCATCATGCATCATGCTTATATGCAGGATTGGCAAAGAGGAATTAATTAGGCTTTAAACAATCCTACAAGCAAGGTCTTTAACAAATGCATTGAAGAGTTTACTTTGGTGTACAAACGTGTTTTGAAGCAAAGCAAGGTCAAATTTAATATTTTGTGTTCGCATTAACCGGTAACATAACATCTATCTATCTATCTAAATAGAAGCTTTCACAAACGGAAAGCAAAACATTTCATATCCATTACCTTGAAGGAAAGAGAAAAAAAAAAAAAAGAATCCTCCAATAAGAAAAATGCCAAATAACGAAGATGCTGCAGTCTGTTCATCTAAATTCAATGAATGTTTCGTATGTATTTGCGAGAGGAAAGTATGTGGTTGTGAATTATGCTCCTGGAGAAAAAAAGAACCAAATAATTACTGGTCCAACTAATTTTGTTATGGGTTTCCAATGTTTGCCAAAACGCCATTTCTTCTTCTCTAGAGATCAATGTGTAAAAGCAAACTACTCTCCCGATTCACCATCGGAAAAAGCCAGGTTACTTCAAGCTCCTACTCCAATCGGTGTCATGTTTCCTTGTCGCGAGGGAACCATATTTGAGGGCCCGAAATCCAACCTGTGTTTACTTATTCAAAGTAGACCAGGCAGGCACTTTAGTGTTTAACTCGAATACTATCGTAGACATTGCAAAGATTTGCGATTACAGCACTTTCATACCATTTATTGGTACTGTCTTCGAAGGGGGTATTGATGCAGCTTTTAATTCTCACGTTGGCTATGAAGTTTTCATTTTCAAAGGACCATACTATGCACATTAATTACGACGATATGAAGAATCAGTTTTTAAACGGTATCATAAAGAGAATCAGTGATGATTGGCCCGCTCTTCAAAGCATATTATTGTTAACACAGAAACTGTTATGGAAGGAAAAAGGAACGTTTCTCTTGTTGAATGAAAACTGAAAAGGCCAAGTTTATAGACTTAGCACTACAACTGACTAGCTATAAAATAGGAAACTAAGTCACACACTAACAGCATAACAGCACATCCTAAGCACATCCTAAACGTGTGCAAGAGGATCGGAACAAACACAAATAATCAGAAACATAAATAATACAAAACAGTGACTCATTCAACAATCCCTCCCTTAAACTGCATGCTCCTTGCAACAGTTTATGTCAGACTCATCAAGCATTCCTAGAGCAGTTAGGAGATGTTGGAACTCTTCAACTTTAAGTGGCTTTGTCATGACGTCGGCTAACTGATCTCTTGTACTTCAATAGTTCAGTTCAATAACACCATCATTACATAAATTTCTCAAGAAGATATTTGATTATGAATGAGTCTTGTATATTTGATTTTCTGGTTTTTTTTTTTCCTTTCCGATGAATAAAGATGAGAGAATATTTTGGGATGAAGAAGAACGTAGGGAAGAAGATGAAGGGAAAAATTAGGTGTTTGTAGTTCATTATAGGTCCTATTTGGTTTGAGCTTATTTTGAGCTTATGAAAATTAGCTTATGTAAATAAATAGGCTTTTATTTTAATTTATAAACTCTCACTAACGAAAAGTGTATCTTCATAGACCGTTTTTTCATAAACTAGCTTAAAAGCTTATAAATAATACATAAAAACTTATTTATTTGCATAAGCTGTTTTTTATAAGCTCTAAAATAAGCTAATCCAAACGGGCCCATAAGCTACAATAAATCTCTTCATGATCCAATAGTCTCCATTAAAAAAAAAAAAAAAGATCAAACATGTGATTTAATAAGGTCTATGGTGGACCACCGATAAAGTTGGTTCACCTTAGACATTTAAGGTAAAAACAAACGGAGGGGAGCAAAATGGTAAACGGCAAAAAACTTAAGGGACCAAAGTGAGGCACTTTATAGTTAGGGGACCAAATTGAAAACCAAAAATAAGTTAAGGGACAAAATGTTGTATTAAGCCTACATTTTTCAACATACTCTCTTTGATTGGTTAAAACTCACATGGGATCTACCAAACTTTGGTGGGACTCATGTGAATTTTAACCGATCAAAGAGAGTGTGTTGGAAAGTGTGTATTAAAATGTGTGTTGCTAGCATTCCTCTTCTTAAAATTTATACTATCAATTGAATTATAATAATAAGTTTGAGGCCCAATGTGTGGCTGTCTGACATGTAGTTCAATTGGGCCGGCCTTATGAAAACTTAACCTAAACCCTAATCCATCTTCATATAAACTCACTATAAATGCTAGTATGCACTCACTTTTCAAGGAGCAGCGCCGTTTCTCAACATTTTCATCTCTCATACTCTCCTCTCTCTTTGACATTGTTATCTTGCATTTACATTACAGAGATTCATTAAAATATCCTTTCACCATATATTCATCTATCTATTAATCTCGATTTCACATTGATGATCTTCTAACACAAAAAGAAAAACTAAATGTTTGAATATATTATGATGATATGTTATGGAGAGGAATATTTGTACCTTTTTTTACTATCAATAGTTTTATTGTACTGTGAATAGTATCCATGGAGAAACTAAGGTAAATTATTTTGGTCTATCATATATTTCTTAGATCTATTATTTTTTCTCCTATTAAATTTTGTTAATTTTTGTCTTCACGATCCGTTCCAAATCTTGCACGGTCGTGCTCGATTGACAGGATAGGGTGTTTTCGATTTTTCGTTTCTTGCTGAAACATGAAAACAATTTGTTGCCTAGAAGGAAAACTCCACGAGATGTGCCCTTTTTATCATCAACATTCTTCAGAGACAAGGTCTTGTCAATTCCACCTTTGTTGCATCCTTGAGCCACTAAGCGAACCTTGTTCATAGTTACAAGATCTACGGACGATGCAACAAATATCAACTTAAGGACTATCATATTAATTTTGGTGAGCTAGTTTTCCTTCTTAAAAAAAATTATCATATCAAAATTTTTTTACTCCCATGACTTTGATTTCTCAGATGAATATGAGACCATAAACAAAAAAAGAAAAAAAAGATATGTTTTTGTTTGTGCTTCCTCTTCATTGTCTTCTGCCACCTCCTCTATTGCAGCTGCAGCCTAATTTGGTTAATTAATTGTTTCTTATGCCTTGCGATTTTTGCCAAATATTAAACGACATATTCATGTCATTCAGATATTGCGCTTGTCAATCACATAGATACTTTGTTTAGGGTTTATTTTAATTTTTATTAGTTGTGTCATCATGGTAATTCTTTCCATTGAATGAAGGTGGAGTGGTTTAATATTTATTTGCTTGCAGGATATTGTATTTGTCAATGTTGTTCCTTTTCTTCAATACCGTGCCTAGAGAAAAATGGCCAATGATGTGTTTTACAAACTTAGCACAAGGTATTATTATCAAACTTATTTCTTTATTTACAGTTTTATTTTTCCCCCTCTATCTCTCATATTATATCACTTTCTCTCTCTCAAAAACCAGTTGTACACTTTTCTTCGTTTTATTTTTTTAATAATAAATGTGTTATTGATAGATATAAAAAAAAATGGGACAAAATATTTATCACTGCCATATAACAAAAATACTAAAAAAAAATGTCACTAATACTTGACAAAAACATGGGACCAATGGTTGGAATTAATACATAAAAATTACAGGATAAATAGCTATCATATATAATTATAGAGAACTACATTTGATAAATATTTATCGTTGATACATACAAAAATTGAATAAATATGTTACACTCATAATTATAAAAAAAAAAAAAAAATGGGAAAAATAATTGCCACTGATACTTAAATAATAGGGTGATGAAACCTAAACACCAAATCTTAGGAAACAGTGACCCAAGATCAAGAGGAGATTAGAAACTTTTATTCGGTAAGGGAATGTTCGGACTCAACGTTTTCCACTTTTAAATAAATTGTGTTAAACATGGAAAAATATTTTAGTAGAAAATAAAAATTATTAGTTTTGAAGCATTTTAATTAGCAAAATACTATTTTTCAAAACTCGTCGTTTTGGATTTTAATTTTTGGTGATTGACACATTTTACCAAATTACCCATAACTTTCTTCTTCACCTTACCCAGATCTTGCACTTTTTACCTCTGAAACTCACAACCACAAACAGTTCTGACTATCTCTCTGCAAGGCATAAACAGATAAAATCATGAAACCATTAAAGAAGGGATTTTAAATTCCCTTTGAATTTCACTCTGTTTGAAAGGACGAATGAAATTATTGAGATGTAGGAAGAAGAATTGGTGTTGATATATGAAAGAAGGCTATGGATAAAAGAAAAAAAAGAAAGCGATAGAAACAAGAGCGTAAACATAGTTTTTTCTTTTTTTATTGGGTTGTAGTGTTTTTTGTTTAAAAAAAGAATCACACTTTTTTTTTTTTTTGTTGAAAGTTGGGTTGGTTTGTACTTATAGTGATGTTTTTTATCACACATCCATAGCCTATGCAAATGTGATATAAGAAATTTTATGTTTAAAGGTGTTTGGTCATTTTACATTTAAAATCAATTTCAATTCAAACTATCCAAGCAACATCAACTAATAAGAATCAACTTTTAACGAGTGTATCTAAACATAAATCAATTTACCTCAAACTCACTTATAATCAAAATCAATTATTGTCGCCGTCATTCCAAACACACGCTTAATTATTCTACAAAAGATCACATTAGTAGTGTGATTGAAATAAGGCTTTTTATCTCTTTTCTAAAAATGAACAAAATATGTATCCAAGTCGAAAAGCCTTAAGGTGTGATTGAAAAGTTGACAAACCGACCGACTCTACGGTCTCATTACAAAAAACACAAGAAGTACCACCAGGAGCCGCTATAATTCTCCTTAAAAAGAGATTATATTGAGTCGGAATCTTCTCTTGAAGCAGCTGCCTAGAGAAAACATTTACTTTAAGAGGAGACCAAGATTCTCACACCCTTGCAATATATACAATATCTTATGACCTCTCATCAACCACACTAACTTTCATACGAAGGAATTTATAAGTTGATCTCCCTGAATAAATGATTGATGAATCATTGACCCTTACCCAAAAGTCTACAACTTCAAAGAGCCCATTGAGACCCTTTCAAATATCTAGCTCCTATAATATCTTTCCACCAATCCTCCTCTCTTGTGATCAATCTCCAATGCCACTTCCCCAAAAATGTAAGATTAACCACTCTTAGATCTCTAATACCCAGCTCTTCTTCACTCTTAGGCTTATAAACATCTGACTGATATGCCGTAAGTGTATGACTATATCGATTTTAGTATAAAAGGTTGTCGAATCCACTGAGACCAATGACAAGTACTAATATTTGTCGTTTCTTTGTTTATCTAAGGCTAGTTCAAAACAATTTTTGTTTCGCGCGTAAAAATAAAATAAAATATTTTAATTTGATAATAACAACGAGAGGTCCAAACGATGGTTTCCGTCAACCTAAGTCATTCACGTAACTTACACTATTTATTTATGATGAGAATAAAATTTATTTGTAGAAAAATATTTAGAGATATCGTTTTGTTTTCACAACTTTATTTAATTAGTAACCTGAATTTTCTAAGTCGAATATCGCCTTCGCTCTTTTGATGCGTAAACGGTATTTCTATGTTCCTACTTTGGTAGCGAAGCTTTAAATTAAAAACAAAATTTTCAGAACATTAAATGCATTCTCTTCATAATTAAACAGGTGTGCAATTTACACGAGTTACAACCAATGTCTCTTTATAAATATAACTCTGCTGAATTCATATTAAAGAGCAAAATAAAAAAGGGGGAAACCGCTTGATCACAGTTGCCAACTTTAATTAGCTAACGGCAATTTTCTTAACCCATGGGAATTCAACTAAAATAGAAAAGGTCACGGCAGTAGCATAAACCCCTTGGAATCATCACACAAAAGAATACACCCTCCATTTTTAAATATAAGTAAAATTGACTATTTAAGTGATGTATGTGGTTCATATTTTGAACCACAGACATCATTAAATGAATAAATCTAAAGAGTAAATTTTACTTATATTTAAAAACGGATGGAGTAAATGAATAGCTAAAGTAATGACAATTATGAATGGATAATATAAAGGAATTATAATTATAAATGAAAAGGGAATTGAAAGTAAAGGGGATAATAGAAATGAAATTAAAACAATTTTATTTAAAGAAAATATTCAGAATTTTATATAAAATACGGTAGTTTAAGATATCTTTATAGCTGAGTGTTTTCCCTAGCCTAATTTTACAACTGAAAACTCCTAAAATCGTGCAGGAGATGTGCACCAATAGTTTTCCCTGGGCTCATGGCGACTATCATGACCTCTTTCTCAACCTGTTTATTCATTTTTGCTATAAACACTCTAAGTACCTAAGTACCTGAAACATTACAAAATACCAGCTGGTAGCACACAAAACACAATAATCGACTCTAAAATAAATGGATATCAAGCTATTTATGCAGTTTATTATGTGTGTTATCATTGACCATCGCACCCATGGAATCTTTCTCACCACTTTAGAGTTTAGACCCTTCCTACTAAAAACAACGTTGAATCCTCACAATCCGTCTCCACACACCATTTGGCATTTTCAGAAATGAAAGGAAAAAAAATTGGAATAGAGTTTAAAAGAATCACCCTCCCACCCAAACTGACAAACCAATTACACCACTCACTCAGAAGAGATATCAGAGTATCCAACAAACGTTGTCAAGTAGACAGTCACTTAGAATTAGCCCCAATCGGAAGACGTAAATACTTGAAAGGAGCATAATCTATACTACAATGGAGAAAACTCCCCGCCAGACCTAGGAAAGAGGCATCAACATTAATTCCCGTGATACAACTCTTAGCAAAATTAACTCGAAAACATGAGGCAAACTTGAAACACCTTCAGATAGTCTAATGACCTGAAGGTTCTCCACTGGGACCTTTCCTATAAAAAGGGTATTATCAAGATATTTGAAAGTGTGTCAAATCTTTGAAGCCTATGAATTATTGTCGTTCCTAACAACTGTCTAAAGTATTTGTTAAAAAAAAGAATTTTAATCAAAAAAATTTGTGGTGGCCGGAGTTTCAAACCAAGACCTTACATATATTATACATTGTCCTTACCAACGAAGCTAAGCTCACGAAGATAAAGAATTTTAATCATTTAACAAGTGAAAATGGGCACTCATCTATATTTTAAAATTACAATAAAACATTATTCATTCACACACGCCGGAACACACAGCATATATATTGGAAGAAAGGACTCTAAAAGTAATGTAACATTTTTTAAAACAATAATTAATGTTACAGGAGATATCATGGGGGTAATCTTTCCTTTAAAATACCAAATTATCAGGTTATTTTCAATATTCATAGGCACAATTTTTATATTTAGATAAATTCAAACCAAAATATGGAGAAATTGAAAAACATATATTTAAATGTATAAAAACATAAAATATACAAATTTATGAAATTTTGAGAAAGAATCACTTACAATTCCAACATAATAATATACTAACTTGGTATTTCATCGATTTTATTTGGTGATAAAGAAATACTTTTATTGATGGAGGTCTATGCAGAGGAAAGAAGAAATGTATGTGAAGGCCATATAAGACATCAAATACAATAAAATGAACATATATCATGCAAAATGCATGTAAGAAGTAGGGTATTTTTTAGGTAAATATGAGAAGTAGGGTCTTGAGAACCGTATTTATAGAGTCTTGCAATGGGTTAAATATTATAAATTTAACTTGGTCTTTTTTTTTTTGGAAAAAAAATTGAGTCAAATATGCATTTATTGAAAGTGTATTCTTTTAAATAATATAATTTTTAAATTGAGCTTATTTCTGACCTTTGGCCCACTATGCAATAAATAAATGAACTTATTTCCTTTTGTGGAAAAAATTGAGTCAAATATGTCATTTGTTGAATTTCTAAAACTTTTGACACATATAAATTTTTTTGTGTTGAGTTTATTAATAAACATTGCTTCAAAAGTTTTTATTTATCCGGTTGGAAGGAGAGAACTCATATTTTATATCCAACATGTTTCCCGACGAAGATTACTCATCACTTAGGGTGTGTTTGTTTCATGGATTGTAAATTTATTCCCAGGAATGTGACATTGGGAATCTTTGGTTCCCATGTTTGTTTCAAGTTATCATAAATTATGCCTAGGTATATTTTATTCCTAGGAATAAAATTTACACATGACTTTTCCAATTGTTATTCCCTTGTTAAAGTAGGGGAATCTTTTATTCCATGGAAATAAGAGGTAACCACCCATAACTTCCCACTAGCACACTAATTTAACTCTTTTATTTTCTTTTTTAAATTATAAATTAAATATATTTAAAAACATTCCTGAGAAACTAAATTAATTAACAATCACTTTAATAGGATTAAGATTCCTAGGAATAATGTTCCAGGAAATGTTATTCCCAGGATTGTAAATTTAATCCTTGAAACAAACACACCCTAAAGTGATGGTGAAAATTTCATACCAATACCACGATAACACTAAAAAAAATATTGATGTATTAAAAGTTTTATACTTTCAACAAATGACATATTTGACTCAATTTTTTCCACAAAAAGGAAATAAGCTCATTTATTTATTGCATAGTGGGCGAAAGCCCAGAAATAAGCTCAATTTAAAAATTATATTATTCAAAAGAATTACACTTTCAATAAATGCATATTTGATTCAATTTTTTTCCAACCAAAAAAAAGACTAAGTTAAACTTATAATATTTAACCCACTGCAAGAGTCTATAAATACGGTTCTCAAAACCATACTTCTCATATTCACCTAAAAAATACCCTACAATTCTTATATGTATTTTGCATGATATATGTTCATTTTATTGTATTTGAGGTCTTATATGGCCTTCACATACCTTTCTTCTTTCTGTTTGTTGGAATTGTAGTTGATTCTTCCTCAAAATTTTACAAATCTGTATATTTTATGTTTTTTATACATTTAAATATATGTGTTTCAATTTCTCCATATTTTAATTTGATTTTATCTAAATATAAAATGATTTATGCCTATGAATATTGAAAATAACCTAATAATTTGGTGTTTTAAGGGAAAGATTACCCAAATGATATCTTATGTAACATTACTTTTTGTTTTGAAAGAATGTTACAATACTTTTAGAGAGTCCTTTCTTCTAATATTTATGAAGCCTCTAGCTAGTTATTTTGATGATGCTTGTGTTTATATTTAGTCTAGCATGATTATTTGTTAGCTATATCTTAGAAATTGTTAAAGCACCCAAGCTTAAATGTGTCTCAAGAAAATTGCATTTCATTACATATCATCTGTCAAATCTTTTGTCTTTTCTGCATTAATCGATTCATACATACTTGAATAATCGACTTAAAAAAGTTTTTGACATAGTTTGAATCGATTCATGGGTGTTTGAATCGATTCACTTTGAGTCGTCTCAATGTTCAGTGAGTCGTATCACAAATGTCTCTAACTTGCCCTGAATCGATTCATCATATTTTGAATCGTATCAATCTTCATCCTGGTCAGTTTGAATCGATTCATATATATATTTTGATGCAAATCAAACTTAATAGCTTTCTTGATCTTCCCAGTTTGTCATGTAGTGGTTTGAATTGATTCACATATTTGTTGAATTGATTCATGATGTTGTTTTGTTCGAAATTTTACACTTTCCCTCCTTTACTATATAAACTCCCCTCCTCATAACTCCCAAATTTTTAAATCATTTGCAATTATTCTCTCTAGGTCTCAAAAACTCATTGCACATAAATTCTTCAAGATTAAACACTTTTTCGTAGAATCACTTTGCACATTGAGTCACATTGATTTTCTAGGGTGCTAGTAGGGATTGTAAGTTGGTTCTTTCAAGGGGATTGGTTGGGCTTAATCAAGGCTCCAAAGTGAAGTGAATAATCTCATTTCACCTCCAAAGGACTTGGGGGTCTTTCTAACCGTTCTTGAAGTCGCAGGGGATTCGTTTAACGGACATAGCATCGAAGGCTTGAATGAAGAGTTTGAAGGGGTGCACGGTTAATCAAGGATTCGAAGATTCAAGGAGCACCAAATTCAAAAGTTATTTGAAGTTTGGGGGAGTGTTTGCATAGGGGTTGAAGAATTAGGTTTAATTTAAAGGAACTCTTGTAAACACATTGTATTCAACATTGGCACTTAGTGAATGACCTTGGTGAAGGCGTACTTGATCAAGAAGAGTAGACGTAGCTCTAGCGAGGACGAGAAAGAGCAAACTACTATAAAAATATCGGTGTTATCTCTCTTCCCTACTCTCTTTACTTTTCATTATTGCATATGATAAATTGAATAATTGTTAGAATAATTGCTAGGGTTGATCTAAGTTGTTTTTCATCAAAAGATAATCTAATTCGTTGAATTAGGTTTAAATAATTTTTCTTAGATCAATTGAGTGTAAGTTCTATTCAATCCTTCAATTTCATATGCATTGTGTTTTCAACTGATAGCTTGGTATTATTGTTCATATAGGTTGGATATTGAAATTGTCTAAAGTTTTGAAAATTGTACAAGTCGCATTAAACTTTGATTGAAATAAGATTTGTATTGTGAATCACTCAATTCTACAATGAATGTTATTGCACATAGATTTATCTTTTTGTTTATTGTTGTGATTGTTCACGCACGATTCCAATAGTCGATTTATTTGAGAACATTTATTTTCAAAACTTTGGAAACCTTTTTCAAAAAGCAATTCACAACCCCCCCCATTGGCCATATAGACCAACAATTTATAGTCGTAAAATCTTATTTGTTTATAGTGGTGTTCCTGTGTGTGAATTAATAATGTTTTATTATAACTTTTTTTTTATGTATAATGTTTTATTATAACTTTAAAATACAAGATTAAAATTATTTTCTTACTTTTAAAAAAAAAATACTTTAGACAATTGTTATGAACGACGATGGTTCATTGGCTTCAAAGATTTGATACACCTTCAATATCTTAATAATACTCTTTATAGGAAAGGCCCCAATGGAGAGCCTTTGGGTTAATAAAACTATCTGAAGGTGTTTCAAGTCTGCCTCATGTCTTCGAGTTAATTTCACTAAGAGTTGTATTACGGGAATTAATGTTGACGCGTCTTTCCTAGGTCTAGCTGCGAATTTTCTCCATTGTAGTATATGTTAAGTTCCTTTCAAGTATTTACGTCTTCCGATTAAGGGTACAAGGTGGATTAATTTCACAATATGGGATTAATGAGCAACTGGTTATAATGGGTTGTATGATTTTTCTCTATTTTCTTGTTTTATGGTGAAATGATGCCGAAATTTGTATTCTAGTATATTGTTGTGATTATGTGTATGTGATTATTTGTGAGCCCATGATAGGTTGTTAGATACTTAAATAATTTCAATTCATATTGTGAGTGTTTCATATGACTGTTATTTTTTTCTTTAATTTGCGGTCGTTCTTTACGGACAATCAGTTAGATTATTATACACACGAGGCAAATTTTCGTTGGTACCTAGAGCTTTTCAAGCCACCTTGTTATATTCTTATTATCTTTTGTGAAACCAATTTGAGCCCCAAGATGAAAATTTCTTTCTTTATTAGTCACAAATAATGTCACAGTCCTACACTTTAAATGCACCTTATTTGATTTCACTTGGAGTTAGATAGGTATTACTATGACATCACATGCTTTGAAACTAAGTTTGGGGTTGCTCTTTAAAATTAGCAACATTTTAAGTTTGGGGTAGGGTAACAGTATAACACATTTATCATAAAAAGAAAATAAGAAAAAAAAATATAGATGATCATGGATCTACGCAAAAAAAAAACATATAGAAAAAAGAAAAGGAAAAAAAAAACCAAGAGCCAAAAAATGGTCTCTACAAAAACCAAAGTATGTTTCCTAAAAAAAAAAGAAACAAATATTTCTACTGTTTTACCCATCTTGTTTGAATCAAAGAAGGAAGGATGACAGTGCATTAATGTTTAGAAGGAATCCCTAGGTTAGTGAACTAACTCCAAGTTCTTTTGTTAGCTTAACTTCCCAAAATATATCCACCCTTAACCTAAGCTAAGTTATAACCCTCAAAGTCCTCCAAGTGAGTGAATAACTTTAACTTGACTGTTTATTTAAAATTGTTTCAAATTTATAGCAAGGTACATTCATGTGACGAGTGGAGTGGGCAAATTTCGTGACCAGCCCTACTACCTTTAGGAGATACATACATGTATCATAGGAAATAATATGGCTAAGAATATAGGTTACTTTCACCAAGTCGGACTCGCTTGAATGCACTATGGTAAATTAGTTGATGCTCTGCTATAAATGCGATGAATGATTCCTAAACACAACTCACGGAAAAGTATGTTTTTCCTAAAAAAATACAAAGAATAAATTATGTTTTTCTTTTGGTACTTAAGGACAAGCAACAGTTTAAGTTTGGGGTTATGATGACAGGTCACCTTACGTTATTCTTAGCATGTCTTTCATTTATTTTCAGTAGGTTTTAGCAGTAAAAAGGAGGAGTATTAGAACAATTGCCTATGATTTTAGGAATTTTGTAATGTTTTCTATATTTGAGTCTGTAATTCTAGTTTTCCCGAAACATAATAATTTTAGGGGGTTTTTGAAATAATTCACGAAGACATCATGCAAATCGGAAAATCAAGAACATCTGAAGAATTGTGAGGACTTAGGAAGACCAAGAATGAAGATTCAAGAAGCCTCATGAGACTTACAAGAGGGAGAATTTTGTTCCCAAGTTCCGAGGCAAGTTATTTGAAGACGAAGACCTAAAATTATTTTCTTACTTTTTTTAAAAAATACTTTAGACAATTGTTACAAACGACGATGGTTCATTGGCTTCAAAGATTTGATACACCTTCAATATCTTGATAATACTCTTTATAGTAAAGGCCCCAATGGAGAGCCTTTGGGTCAATAAAACTATCTGAAGGTGTTTCAAGTCTGTCTGATGTCTTCAAGTTAATTTCGCAAAGAGTTGTATCACGGGAATTAATGTCGACGTGTCTTTCCTAGGTCTGGATGAGAATTTTCTCCATTGTAGTATAAGTTATGTTCCTTTCAAGTATTTACGTCTTCTGATTGTGGGTACAAGGTGGATTGTTCCATATGAATGTTATTTTTGCTTTAATTCGCGGTCGTTCTTTACGGACAATCGGTTAGATTACTATACACACGAGGCAATTTTTCGTTGGTACCTAGAGCTTTTCAAGCCACCTTGTTATATTCTTATTATCCTTTCTGAAACAACTTTGATCCTCCAGATGAAACTTTCTTTCTTTATTAGTCACGAATAATGTCACTGTCCTACACTCTAAATGCACCCTATTTGATTTCACTTGGAGTTAGATAGGTATTACTATGACAACACATGCTTTGAAACTAAATTTGGGATTGCTTTTTGGAATTAACAACATTTTAAGTTTAGGGTGGGGTAACAGTATAACACATTTATCAGAAAAAGAAAAAAAAGAAAAAAAATAAGATGCCATGGATCTACGCAAAAAAAACATATAGAAAAAAGAGAAGGAAAAAAAATCAAGAGCCAAAAAATAGTCTCTACAAAAACAAAAGTATGTTTCCGTAAAAAAAAGATTGTTTTACCCATCTTGTTTGAATCAAGGAAGGAAGGATGGTAGTGCATTAATGTTTAGAAGGAATCCATAGGTTAGTGAACTAGCTCCAAGTTTTTTTGTTAGCCTAATTTCCCAAAATACATCCACCCTTAACCTAAGCTAAGTTATAACCCTCAAAGTCCTCCAAGTGAGTGAATAACTTTAACTTGACTGTCTATTTAAAATTGTTTCAAATTTATAGCAAGGAATATTCATGTCACGACTGGAGTGGGCAAATGTCGTGACCAACCCTACTGGCTTTACGAGATACATACGTGTATCATAGGAAAGAGTATGGCTGAGAATATAGGTTACTTTTACCAAGTCGGACCCTCTTGAATGCACTGTGGTAAGTTAGTTGATGCTATGCTATACGTAACGCCCCATTTCTATTTAATTATTTTTAGTTGATGTTTGAGTATTTTTATTTGATATATATGATTTATATGAATTATATGACCTTTTGGTGTGGTGTGTGTATTTAAATAATTATTTGTGTTTTATTTAAATGAATGTTATTTGTTTTATTTAATAAAATAGGAGGAATATAATAATTATTTAGAATTATGGGGGTTAGTTAGGATTAATGAGTTTTAAGGAGGGAGTTAAGAGAGAAGGGGCAAGAAGAGAGAAGAACGCGACTTTGATTTCAGGAAAACAATCTAAGGTAAGGGTGGGTTAGCATTTCAATTGTCAATATATATATGTATGATTTCATGAAATTGGATGAAAAATGGTTGTTTTTGGAATTAGGTTTAAGAACATGAAAAGTTGATCATTATTGATGAAATTGTGTTATTGATGATGTTTCTGTGACTTGTTTATAATGTTTTGTTGTGTAATGAACCCATAAACATTGTAGTAAATCAATTTGGGTGATTGGGGGATCAAAATTGGGTTTTTGGAGTGAAAATTGGTTTGTTCTCGTAAGCTGTGAAGCCTGAATTCGGCCACCGAATTTCCAAAATCGGCCACCGAATTCTGGGCTGATTTTCCAGCTTTGATTCGGCAAAATTCGGCCACCGATTGTCAAATTCGGCCACCGATTTTTCTGTCAGCCAAAACTAGAAAACATTCACATTTCCACCCGTTTCTGTTTTGAATTGGCTTTTGACGTAAACATGAAAGTTGTAGATAATCGAGTTAGCTTTCTAATGGCCTTGGTTTGACTTGAAAATGATTTTTAGATTTTGAGTTATGGTGGAAATAGTCCAAGTGGGTCTTGAGGAAAACTTTAAGAAAACTTAGCATAACTTATTCCAAGTTAGTCCAAAACCTATGATTAGTTCCCAAACTTCAAACTTAAGTATGAGAGGTTAAATTGAGGTGTTTTAAGAGTATATAACTTATGTCTTGTTTAATCAAATTTGATTCCCTTGTGAAAAATGTTCCTTTGATTTATGTTACAATTGTTTATGTATCAATTATTATAAATGGAAGTGAAGCTAGGCAAATACTTGTATATATAAATAAATATAATTATATATGCTATATTGTTGATTTCCGTTGTTGTCGTTCTTGTGTCGTTGTTGTGCCACATTAGACAAAGTTGGGGAGTGTGTCATAAATAAATTAGGCACAATTGTTGTTGTCGTTGTTGTTGTTGTTGGGTTGTATGCTGATATACACCGTGAGTCTTTCATACTCATATGCATCGTTGGGGGCTCATGCCCTGAAATGTTTATCATTCACCCGTTGAGGGCTTATGCCCTGGAATGCTAGTCATTCACCTGTTGAGGGCTTATGCCCTGGGATGATTTAACCATCCAACTGTTGAGGGCTCATGCCCTGGAATGCTTGTCATTCAACGTGCGTAAAATGGTACCACATGCATATTGCATTAGTAGTTGATTTCGTTGCATAGTTGTTGTCAGTGTGAGTTGTCTTTGTAGAGTCTTTGGTGTCGGAGTTGTTGTTGGTGAGATGTCGCCACAAGAGTTGTTGTTGTAATTCAAAGATGAAATGAAATGTTATTGTTGAGATGATATTGTTGATGTTGTTGCTGATGGATGCTAATACTTGTTGATGTCTCAATTCAATTTGATGATTTATATATATATATGTATTATTTTTGATTTGTGAACTCACCCCTTCTGTTGGAATTGCCGCCTTGTGTGTAACGCCCATTTCTGATTATTTAATTATTTGATTTATTTGAGAAATTGCTATATATTTTTATATATATTATGTGATGTTAAGTGAAGATTTAAGATGTTTTTATGTGACGTGGCGACTTATTTTATTGTTTAATAAAATAAGATTTGAAAATAAAATAAAATATTTAGTTGTGGGTTAGTTTTGGATTTTAGAGAGTTTTGTGGGAGAAAGAGTAAATAAGATAAGATTTGTTGGGAGTATATAAAGGGAAATTAGGTCAAGAGAGTCAGTACGCGTTGTCAGAGTTTTGGAAAAAAAGAGGAAAAGTCACGTGAAAGGAGAAGAGCATAGAGGGCTGCGTTTTTCTGCAATTGTAAGGTAAGGGTGAGCCTAGCACTTAATTATATTGATCTGTAATGCATCTAATCAGGATTAACAACATAGGATTGAGTTTTGTGAGAATTGGAATTAGGTTAAAATTGAGAAGAACCATGAATTAAGCCATAAAACTGTAGAACAGATGTTTAGAGTGGGTACAGAACATAGATTATCCATAACAATGATGATTCTGAGGGTTTAGACGTTTAAGATGATGAATTTGGGACTTTTTGGGTGAATTTTCGTAGAAGCCGTAGCAGACTGTTCGTCGCTCGCCTGAGGCAAGCTATGCAACTCGCCGCGGCGAGTAGACCTAGTTTACTCGCGAGGCGAGCATCCCAGCTCGCCATAGCGAGCAGCCCCCTAGAGCTCGCGAGGCGAGCAATCCCAACTCGCCATAGCGAGCAAGGCCTAAGTTACTCGCGAGGCGAGCTTTCCCACTCGCCGTAGCGAGTTATGTCAGAACTCAGAACCTGTACTGTTTGCGAACTGTTTCGCATATAACCTTGAGAGATGACCTTTGGGTAGCTTCTGGGACTTTTAATAATGTTTAATAAGATCTGTAATGATGATACATGATGATTGAGACTGTTTTTGATGATTTTATGAAGCTTATGTGTGATATATGAATTGAATAAGTGATGAATGCTTGAATTACATGCGATGTTTGCCATATTAATGTTATACCTTATGAAGTACTTGCTGTAACGCCCATTTTAATTATTTAATTATTTGATTTATTTGAGAAGTTGTTATATATTTATTAATATATTATGCGATGATAAGTGAAGATTTGAGATGATTTTATGTGACGTGGTGACTTATTTTATTGTTAAATAAAATAAGATTTGAAAATAAAATAAAATATTTAGTTGTGGGTTAGTTTTGGATTTTAGAGAGTTATGTGGGAGAAAGAGTAAATAAGATAAGACTTGCTGGGAGTATATAAAGGGAAAATTAGGTCAAGAGAGAAGTCAGTAGTACGCGTATCAGAATTTGGAAAAGAGAGGAACGGCTGTGTGAAGGGGAAGAGTTTTAGAAGCTGCGATTTCTGCTTATAACCAGGTAAGGGTGAGCCTAGCACTTAATTATATCGAACTGTAATGCATCTAATCAGGATTAACAATCATAGGGCTGTTTTGAGAGAATTGAAATTAGGTTAAAAAGTGAGAATAATGATGAAGTAGGCCAAAAAGCTGTAGGATTGATGTTTAGATTGAGCACAGAACGTAGATTAACCATTATGATGATGATTCTGAGAGTTTAGATGTCTAAGATGATGAATTTGGGACTTTTTGGGTGAGTTTTCGTAGAACCCGTAGCAGTCTGTTCATCGCTCGCCTGAGGCGAGCTATGCAACTCGCCGTGGCGAGTAGACCTAGTTTACTCGCGAGGCGAGCAACCCAGCTCGCCATAGCGAGCACTACCCTAGAGCTCGCGAGGCGAGCACTCCAACTCGCCACAGCGAGCAGGACCTTAGTACTCGCGAGGCGAGCTATCCCACTCGCCATAGCGAGTTAAGTCAGAGCCCAGAACTGTGTACTGTTTGCGAACTGTTTCGCATAGAACCTCGAGAGATGACCTTTGGGTAGTTTCTGGGACTTTTAATAATGTTTATTATAATCGGTAACGATGAATACATGATGACTGAGATGATTTTGATGCTTTTCATGCCGCGTAAGTGTGTTATATGAAATATTAAAGTTGTAAATGTTTGACTTACTTAAGATGCTTGCTTTATGGATATTATTTGAATGATGTGATTACTGCCATGTTGCTGTTTACCTTTGTATAGTTGCTGCATGTGTCAGTCCTTGTTGTTTAAGATGTTCGCGACGTTTAAGATGTTAACTTGTTTAAGTTAAAAGTGTTGAGTCTCATGCATACTCATTCTATGATGGGGGCTTATGCCCTGGAGTTTTTACTCACCAGCGACGAGGGCTTATGCCCTGGAGCTTTGCTCACCAGCGACGAAGGCTTATGCCTTGGAGTATATTTATGCTCATAGCGACGAGGGCTCATGCCCTGGATTGGTACCACATGCATATAAGACGTAGGGTTGCATAGTCAAGTGTTGATGTCGGGTCGAGTCGTCTAAGATGTTTATTAAGATGCATATGATGTTGATTATGATGATGCTAAATGACGTGTTGTTTATATTGATGTTCTAAATGCTAGATGTTTATCTGTGATAAGTTGAATTATGTTGGTTGTTGAATTGTGATTATTTGATTACATGTTTAATATAATTATTTGTGAATCTCACCCCTTCTGCTGGAATTGCCGCCTCGTGGGCAAGTGCAGGTAACCAAGATTAGGTGCAGACGCGTGAGGATTCCTGCAGTCGAGTCTAGGTGCTCTGATACGTAACGGGATGGGGAAACTTTGTTTATATTTTCTCTGTTCCTTGCGTATTATGCTTCTGATTTGATTATGTTATTTTACATGCTTATGTTTAACTTGAAGACTTTGAAAATAAGATGTTGATGAGGCCTGCGTGCCAAAGACCTTTAAGACGTTTATTTATATGATTATTCCGCTGCGAGATTTTATGAAAATTTAATGATTATTTATTCATTAACATGAGATGTTTTAGAAATGTGATGCCCTGTTTATGTGCTTACTCTGATGCATGCTATTCTTTTTAAAGAAATTTTTATGTTGGGAAAACGGGGTGTTACAATTGTAGAACCTCGAGAGATGACCTTTGGGTAGTTTCTGGGACTTTTAATAATGTTTATTATAATCGGTAACGATGAATACATGATGACTGAGATGATTTTGATGCTTTTCATGCCGCGTAAGTGTGTTATATGAAATATTAAAGTTGTAAATGTTTGACTTACTTAAGATGCTTGCTTTATGGATATTATTTGAATGATGTGATTACTGCCATGTTGCTGTTTACCTTTGTATAGTTGCTGCATGTGTCAGTCCTTGTTGTTTAAGATGTTCGCGACGTTTAAGATGTTAACTTGTTTAAGTTAAAAGTGTTGAGTCTCATGCATACTCATTCTATGATGGGGGCTTATGCCCTGGAGTTTTTACTCACCAGCGACGAGGGCTTATGCCCTGGAGCTTTGCTCACCAGCGACGAAGGCTTATGCCTTGGAGTATATTTATGCTCATAGCGACGAGGGCTCATGCCCTAGATTGGTACCACATGCATATAAGACGTAGGGTTGCATAGTCAAGTGTTGATGTCGGGTCGAGTCGTCTAAGATGTTTATTAAGATGCATATGATGTTGATTATGATGATGCTAAATGACGTGTTGTTTATATTGATGTTCTAAATGCTAGATGTTTATCTGTGATAAGTTGAATTATGTTGGTTGTTGAATTGTGATTATTTGATTACATGTTTAATATAATTATTTGTGAATCTCACCCCTTCTGCTGGAATTGCCGCCTCGTGGGCAAGTGCAGGTAACCAAGATTAGGTGCAGACGCGTGAGGATTCCTGCAGTCGAGTCTAGGTGCTCTGATACGTAACGGGATGGGGAAACTTTGTTTATATTTTCTCTGTTCCTTGCGTATTATGCTTCTGATTTGATTATGTTATTTTACATGCTTATGTTTAACTTGAAGACTTTGAAAATAAGATGTTGATGAGGCCTGCGTGTTGGAACAAAATGTGTTTAACAATAAACCCTAAAGAGTTTTGATGATAACAAAGTATTAAAAATTGACAATTGGTTTTGCTAACATTTGTTCAAGTGTACAGGACCATAAACAAAGTAATATATCACATCAAGGTTCTGAACGAACAAATAAAGAGCAAAGGAAGTATCCATTTGAAACTTAAAGCGCTCCTGAAGTCTAGCGCTCCTGAAGACTAGCGCTCCTGAAGACTAGCACTCCTGAAGACAAGAGCTCCTGAAGAGTATGACGTCATCAGAAGCTGAAGTTTCTCAGAAGCTGATTCTTCGAAGCAACAGTATTTCACCAGATTTCAAGATTCAAGTGTTGTATTTTGGAGTGAAAATTATGGAGCATTGGCAGAAGATTAGTGGATTTAAGCAACGGTCATTTCAAAAGGATTTGAAGTCATTTTGTTGCAAATAGACAAGAAGCGTTGACATTGTACTTTGTACGAACTGTACAACCACCTTCTCCACTACTCTGTTAATTGTCTCAGCAAACAGACAAGAATAACAGCTCTTATGTACAACCAAGCCTGCATCCTTGTTCCTTCTCAACTGGAATGGATTTGAAATTGATTCTTTATAGGACAACAACTAAATCAGGCAAAGAATCATTGGTGAAAGATCAAGCTTCAGTAACGACTCTTTTTGAATGTGTTGGCACTTACAACGTTCACTTCACACCTCTATATAAAGGAGTGAAGACTTGAAGAACAATAAGACTCTACAATATTTCAAAAGCGCCAAAACTCTGTCAAATTGTCTAAGCATTCAAAGTTCACTTAGAATTTCAGTTTTCAAGTTCATATCTTTGAAATTCTTAAGTCTAAAGAGTCTGTATCTGATTTGTATTGTGAACACCACTGATTGTATATCAAGTGTTCAATCTCAAACATTTTCTGTGTAATTTTGTTTGATAGAAGTCTCTTGCTTGTGTGCTTGAGCATTAGAAGTCTCTTGCTTGTGTGCTTGAGCATTAGAAGTCTCTTGATTGTGTTCTTGAGCATTTGAAGTCTCTTGCTTGTGTGCTTGAGCATTTGTAATCAGATATTACATTTAGTGAACTCTCCTTGGAAGTGCAAGGGGGACAGGACTACTTCCGGATTGTGGAAGGAACCTGTATAAATCTTTTGTGTCCTGCTTCTTCTCTTTTCTCTCTGTTTTTCATTCCGCTGCATACGCTCTTGAACAGTATCTTCAGAAGCTGTTTATCTAGCTTCTGATCATTCTGATTCTGAGTTTTGAAAAGAGAAAAACGTTTTTTTTTAAAAACACAATTCAACCCCCCTTCTTGTGTTTTTCTCCCCTTCAATTGGTATCAGAGCCTGGTTCTGTTGTCAAACACCTAACAGTGTAACAGTCCAAGATCTGAGAAAAACATGTCTGCTGATTCATCTGTTTCTGGTTCTGCTGGCTCTAGTGGTAATCATCATGCTGTTGCATATGATTATAGTGAAAAGAAAACTGACTCAGGGAAGGTTCCAAAGTTTAATGGAGATCCTGAAGAGTTTTCTTGGTGGAAAACCAACTTCTACAGTTATATCATGGGCTTAGATGAAGAACTATGGGATATTCTGGAAGATGGTGTTGGTGACTTAATTCTTGATGAAGAAGGAGCTGCTGTTGATAGAAAAATACATACTCCTGCTCAGAAGAAGATGTACAAGAAACATCACAAGATCAGAGGCTCTCTAGTTTCTGCTATACCACGAGCAGAGTACATGAAGATGAGTGATAAGTCAACTGCTAAAGCTATGTTTGCATCTTTATGTGCTAACTATGAAGGAAGCAAGAAAGTTAGAGAAGCCAAAGCACTGATGCTTGTTCATCAGTATGAACTGTTCAAGATGAAGGATGATGAAAGTATTGAGGAGATGTACTCAAGATTTCAAACCCTAGTCTCTGGACTCCAAATACTGAAGAAAAGCTATGTTGCTTCTGATCACGTGAGTAAGATTCTCAGAAGCCTTCCTGCCAGATGGAGACCAAAGGTGACTGCCATTGAGGAAGCTAAAGATTTAAACACTTTAAGTGTTGAAGATCTTGTTAGTTCTCTCAAAGTTCATGAGTTAACTCTAAATGAACATGAGTCTACTAAAAAGAGTAAATCAATAGCTCTTCCATCAAAAGGCAAGTCATCCAAAGCTCTTAAAGTGGCTGAGTCTGATGAAGAAGATTCACCAACTGGAGATTCTGATGAAGAGGTTACTGAGATGATGGCTATGCTCTCAAACAGACTTCAGTATCTAGCCAAGAAGAACAAGAAGTTTGTGTCCAGGAGAGGTAGTTTCAGAAGCTCAAAGAAGGAAGATCAAAAGGGATGCTTCAACTGCAAGAAGCCTGGTCATTTCATTGCTGATTGCCCTGATCTTCAGAAGGAAAAATCAAAGGAAAAGTCAAAGAAACCAACATTCAAGTCAAGCAGGTTCAAGAAACAGTTAAAGCAGAGTTTGATGGCTACATGGGATAACTTGGATAGTGAATCTGAATCTGACAAAGAAGAGTCTGATGAAGGTGCAAAGATAGCTGTTGGGTTAGTAGCTACAGCAACTTCAGAAGCTGAAACTGAATCAGATTCAGAAGATGAAAATGAGGTATATTCCAAAATCCCTAGAGAAGAACTGATAGAGTCACTTAAAGAACTCCTCACTCATTTTGAATTAAGAACCAATGAGTTGAAAGCTTTGAAAGAAAAATATGTTGCTTTGATGAAGCAACAAGAATCAACTCTATTGGATCTAAAAGCTTCTGAAGAAGGACTCAGAGGTTTTGACTTCATATGCAAGACATATGAAGACAAACTTAAGTTCTTGTGTCAGAAGCTGCAAGAAAAATGTGATGGAAAATCTTTAAGTAACCATGAGATTGCTCTTGAAGATTTCATTATGTCTGGTATTGACAGAAGCAGAATTGCTTCTATGATTTATAGCATTTACAAAAACAATGGTAAAGGGATTGGATTTTCAGAAGCTAAGTCTAGTGAAACCAATCTCAAAGCATATTGTGAATGCATAAAGGAAGGATTGAAAACCTTCTTTGTTCCTGAAGGTGCAAAAATGGGAACTGTTGCTCAATCAGAACCTGAAGCCTCCAGTTCTAAGGCTAAGATTACATCAAAGCCAAAGAATTTCAAGCCTAAGGATATGATAAATTCTGAATCTAAGACCACAAAGATTAAGATTCTGAAGAGATCAGAACCTGTTCCTCAGAGTCTGATAAAATCAGAATCTGATGTCCTAAAGTCTAAGGTTCAGAAGGGCAAGGCAGTTGGCGCTCCTGAGGTATCAAAACCAAAAGTTGAAAAACCTAAGGTAATGATTAATCAGAAGCTACCCAAGAAGGATCTAAAGGATCAGGAAATGGTGAGTAAATTCTCCAGCTCTAACCCCAAAGGACCCATAAAACAATGGGTACCTAAATCTGAAATTGTCAATACTGCAGATCTGTCTAAAAGCAAGAACAAAACAAAAATCATGGTACCTGGACAGCGGTTGCTCAAGGCATATGACAGGAGAGAAGTCAATGTTCCTATCCCTCACAATGAAAGAAGGAGGAAATGTAAAGTTTGGAGGCAACCAGTCTGGGAAGATTATTGGTACGGGGACTATTGGTAACTCCTCTACCTCTATTAATAATGTATGGTTGGTAGATGGGCTTGAACATAACCTATTGAGCATCAGTCAATTCTGTGACAATGGTTATGATGTTTTATTTGAAAAAGCCAACTGTACAGTAATCAACAAGAATGACAAGTCCATTGTGTTCAAGGGAAAGAGAGTGGAAAATGTCTACAAAATCAATTTTTCTCAACTGGCTGATCAGAAGGTAATCTGCCTTCTATCAATGAATGATAAGAAATGGATGTGGCATAAAAGGCTGGGACATGCTAACTGGAGATTAATCTCTAAGCTTAGCAAGTTACAGCTTGTCAAAGGCCTTCCTGACATTGATTATCATTCAGATGCACTCTGCGGTGCATGCCAGAAAGGAAAAATTGTTAAATCATCTTTCAAAGCAAAAGACAATGTTTCCACCTCAAGACCCTTAGAACTGCTTCATATTGACCTATTTGGACCAGTTAGCACTGCATCCTTATATGGAAGCAAGTATGGATTAGTTATTGTTGATGATTATAGCAGATGGACTTGGGTGAAATTTCTGAAAAGCAAAGATCATGCATACGATGTATTCAGTAACTTCTGCACCCTTATTCAATCTGAAAAAGAAGCCAAAATTTTGAAAATCAGAAGTGATCATGGTGGTGAATTTGAAAATGAGCCATTTGAAGCTTTTTGTGAAAAACATGGAATCCTCCATGAATTCTCTTCTCCTAGAACTCCACAACAGAACGGAGTTGTAGAAAGAAAGAATAGAACGTTACAAGAAATGGCCAGAACCATGATTCATGAAAACAATTTGGCAAAACATTTTTGGGCAGAAGCTGTGAATACAGCGTGTTATGTCCAGAATAGGATCTATATTAGACCTATCTTGGAGAAAACAGCATATGAATTGTTTAAAGGAAGAAAACCCAATATCTCTTACTTTCATCAATTTGGATGTACATGTTACATTCTGAATAACAAGCTCTACCTAAAGAAATTTGATGCCAAGGCCCAAAGAGGAATCTTTTTAGGTTACTCTGAAAGGTCAAAGGCATACAGAGTGTATAATTCAGAGACACTCTGTGTTGAAGAATCTATACACGTTAAATTTGATGACAAAGAGCTTGAAGATAAAACTTCAAAGCAAGGTGAAAGTTTTGCAGAGATACAGGTTCCTGAAGACATTCCAGAACCTGGTCAGTCAGTTGAATCTGAAGATAGTTCAGAAGCAGCACCCACATCAGTTGCTCCTGATGAAGTCGCTCCTGATGAAGTTGCTCCTGATGAAGTTGCTCCTGATGAAGTTGCTCCTGATGAAGTTGCTTCTGATGAAGCACATAATGGCTCACAGCAAGCAGATTCATCCAACTATACTTTCAAATACAAGTCTTCTCATCCTCAAGATCAAATCATTGGAAGTAAAGAAAGTCCCAGAAGAACAAGATCACACTTCAGACAAGAAGAATCTATGATTGGACTAATTTCAATGATTGAACCAACAACTGTTGAAGAAGCACTTTCAGATGATGGATGGATCATAGCTATGCAAGAAGAGCTGAATCAATTCCAACGGAATGATGTGTGGGATCTGGTACCCAAACCTCCTCAGAAGAACATTATTGGAACAAAATGGGTATTCAGAAACAAGCTGAATGAAAAAGGTGAAGTAACCAGAAACAAAGCCAGACTTGTTGCTCAGGGGTACAGTCAACAAGAAGGCATTGATTACACTGAAACATTTGCTCCAGTTGCAAGATTGGAAGCAATCAGGTTACTTTTATCTTATGCAATTAATCATGGAATAGTATTATATCAAATGGATGTCAAGAGTGCATTTCTTAATGGTGTCATAGAAGAAGAAGTGTATGTCAAACAACCTCCTGGCTTTGAGGATCTGAAGCATCCTGACCATGTTTACAAACTTAAGAAATCACTATATGGCTTGAAACAAGCTCCCAGAGCTTGGTATGACAGACTAAGTAATTTCTTGATTAAAAACGATTTTAAACGAGGTCAGGTTGACACAACACTCTTCAGAAGGACTCTTGAGAAAGATATTCTTGTTGTGCAGATATATGTTGATGATATAATATTTGGTTCTACTAATTCATCTCTTTGCAAGGAGTTCTCTAAGTTAATGCAGGATGAATTTGAAATGAGCATGATGGGAGAGCTGAAGTTCTTCCTGGGCATTCAAATTAATCAAAGCAAAGATGGAGTATATGTTCATCAGACGAAGTATACAAAAGAGCTTCTGAAGAAGTTCAAGCTTGAAGATTGCAAACTGATGAACACTCCTATGCATCCTACATGCACCTTAAGCAAAGAAGATGAAGGATCAAAAGTGGATCAGAAGCTATACAGAGGTATGATTGGTTCTCTGTTATACCTCACTGCATCTAGGCCAGATATTCTATTCAGTGTATGCTTATGTGCAAGGTTTCAGTCAGATCCTAGAGAATCTCATTTAACTGCAGTTAAGAGAATCTTCAGGTATCTGAAAGGAACAACTAATCTGGGACTCCTTTATAGAAAATCCCCAGATTATAAGCTAATTGGATTCTGTGATGCTGATTATGCTGGTGACAGGATTGAAAGAAAGTCAACCAGTGGCAATTGTCAATTTCTGGGTGATAATCTGATATCTTGGGCTAGCAAGAGACAAGCAACTATTGCTATGTCTACAGCAGAAGCAGAATACATCTCAGCTGCAAGTTGTTGCACACAACTACTCTGGATGAAACATCAGCTGGAAGATTATCAGATACATGCTAACAGTATTCCTATCTTTTGTGATAATACTGCTGCTATTTGCTTGTCAAAGAATCCAATTCTGCATTCAAGAGCCAAGCATATTGAGATCAAACATCATTTTATCAGAGATTATGTTCAAAAAGGAATTTTAGATATACAATTCATTGATACTGAAAATCAATGGGCTGATATATTTACTAAGCCTTTAACTGTTGAAAGATTTGATTTTATTAAGAAAAATTTGAACATGCACTACGTGTCTGATTAAAATTGCTTGCTCCTGAATAAGAAGTTCAGGTTCTGAAGTCACTTCAGAAGCCATTGTCCTTCAGAAGCTCCTGAGTGAGGTCCTGAAGAAAATGTGCTTCTGATGAGTCATCAGAATCTCAACCTTCAGAAGAGAATCTTTGTGCTCCTGAATAGCAGAAGTTAGTGGAAGTTCTGGAGTTGCTCCTGGCGACATCTGTCCCACTAACTTATACAGCTCGTCTGAAATCTGACAGCGTGGCATAAATGTATTGGCGTATAACTCAAAGGGCAATGATGTTAATTTTACTTTTCGTAGTACTATCTCGCGCCCCCAACTGTCATTAATGTTATGTTTGTTTGTCCCCTGTTATTCAAACGTTTTTCGCTAAAAAGCACTTAATCAAAAACACACACTACTCACTTCACATCCTACACTTTCTGTTTTTGTTTTCGTATCTGCTAAGAAAAGTTCTCTCTCTCTCAAAACCCTAAGAACCCTAAATCTCAAACTTCTTCAAACATCAATGGCTTCATCAAGTTCTATTCAAGAATCCAACGCTCAACTTGCAGTTCAGCAAGCTGAAGGTCAGCAAGAAAGGGCTGCTTACGAGATCAAAGGAGTCACCATGAGCCTAAAAGAATGGCAACTTAAGATTCAAACAGAGAATCCGGTGGATTTTGAATCTCTTGCTTATCATGGCTGTGACATCAAGAGGTTTTATGAAGTTCAAGGGCTGATGAACTATTTCAATATGCTCAACGGTCCTACCTACAAGACGTTAGTAAGACACTTCTGGGTAAGAGCATCAGTCTATGATAAAGCTGCATCAAAACTGGAGGAAGACGAAAAAGTTTTGATTGATCCCTCTCTTGAAGGGAAAACCAGAGAAGAAATGGGTTTGGAACCCTTTAAAGAAGTTCAGATCAGGTCAAGCCTGATGGGTATTCCAGTCTACATTTCTGAAGCTATAATTGCTTTTGTCATTGGAGCAGAAGCATCTGGAAAGTACTCCGGTGTAGATATACCAAACTCTCAGTCAAGCTCCTGGAGTGATTTGGTGAATAAAACTCTCTTCAATTCTACAACAGCTGGTAAATACTGTGACTTGAACATGATCAACAAGATGCTCCTGAAGATTCTCAACGAAAACCTGTTGCCTAAAGGAGGTGGTGGTGATCAACCATCTTTGGCTCACAAGGTATTTCTTCATCATCTCATCACTGGAGAAAAGATAAATCTGCCTAAGTACATCTTCAGGCATATGATAAAAGAGCTAAGGGAAAGCCAGAATAAGTGCAGAGTCTGGGTTCCCTATGGAAGACTGATCTCAGAAATCTTCCATCAAGGAGGCATTATTAAAGCTCTGAATGAAGTAAATTACTTCACTGATGAACAGCTGGAAACTGAGACAGGAAAGGTGATAAATGCAAGCACCTTGAAGCATATGAAATTGATTCCTGAAGTAACCAAGCTGAAGACAGACATCTGTGAATCAAGGGTCATATCTAATCTGATGGAGGACTTCCCTCCCATCTGCAAGAAAGACACCCTGGCTGTTCAAATGGCTCTCATTGCAGATCACTATGAGACCCATGGAAAGCTGATCAGTCTGGATGAAGTTCCAGAAGAGATGTATGGTCAAGAACTTCCTGTAGCTAAAGGAAGAAAATCTAAAAGAAAGGTACTTACTCAAGAAGAGTACTTAGAAGGTGAAAATCCTTCCAAGAAGGCGAAGAAGGAAAAGGCTCCTGAAAAGTCTTTATCTGGTGCTCCTGGAGGATCATCAATTCAGGAAGAGGTTCAGGATCTGAACCCAGGAGCTATTATTCCTCAGAAGACAAGAAGTGGCAAGCAAATGGTTTCAGCATCTACAACAACGAAAGTGAAACAGATTCCTCAAAAGAAGAAAAGGACTCAGAGACTAAGGAAACTGAAGGAATCTGTATACACTGCTGAAGATTGTGCAGCTGCAGAGGCACAAGAAGAAGAAGAGGCTACCGAACTGGTTACCAGGGAGGTAAGAAAGAAGAAGAAGGCTGAATCTGAAGCTGTTCAGAAGGCATTGGAGCTGGCTAAGGAAATAGAAGTACCTACTGAGGTCTTGCTCAAGGAAGATGCTGCTAAGGTTGCTGAGCAAGCTCTGATGAGCTCATTAGAACTGCAAGCTGAAGTTGCTACTGAAGCTGCAAGTATTCTAGCTACTCCTGGATCAGATTTTATATCAGGTACATCCTCCTCACAACCCTTAATACATATAGAATCTGACTCCACTCCCTCATCACCTTCTCAATCCAAAACCTCATCATCCTCATCTTCTGATATTCCTATTAGCATCCTCAGAAGAAGCCTATCACCATCCTCCAAACTCCACAAAAATTCTTCCAAACCTATTTCTCCTTTCAAACCATCTGAACCATCTATCCAAGCTAGGGTCAGTAGTTTGCTAGAGTTACAATGCAGCAAACTACCCCCTAATCATCCACTTCAACCACAAACCATTAAACCTGTCAACATGATTTTACCTGACAAACCAGAAGATGACTCTGTTATAAATAATCTCAGCAGTCATCTATCCGGTGAACTTCCAAATTTTAACCTAACACCACAAAAAGCCTCTGAAGTAACAACTTCACAAGTTGCTTCAGAAAGCCCCCATCAACAAGTACCTGAACCACTTGTGTCCCCATCTGTTTCTGAACAGTATGTCCCTGAACAATCTGTTCCTGAACAAGCTGTTCCTGAACAATCTGTTCCTGAACAATCTGTTCCTGAACAATCTGTTCCTGAACCAACCTTTTCTGACCATACTTCTGAAATTCTTTACACTGAAAATGCTATGGAGATTGATGATTCTGTCATTGATCCTGATGCACAAACTGCTCAATCTTTTCCTATGGAGGTTGACCAGTCTGCTTCTGATCAGGCACAATCACAATCTGAAAGCAATTCTCAATCTTCAACCATAAATAACCTACAAATTCAACTCTGTGCTCCTCCCAAGCCTAGAAAACAACCTTCACCACCCACCAGATTCTTAGATTCTAATGTATTAAAGGGAGTGTGTGAGGACATAGCTGACAAAATGATCAAGCTCATTTCATCCAGAAGTGACTTGAATCACAGAGAAAGCTATGAGAAACAATGGAGTAGGCTCAAGGAGAGAGTTGAGTATGTCATGCAAGCTCTATCCTCAACATGCGTAGAAGCTCAAGAGCAAGCTAAGCAGAAGCTTCAGGACTGGCTGAACGGCATCAATGAAGATCTTGAAGAGGTTAAGATAACTGGAACTTGGGCTAGATCGTCTTTAAGTATCAGAGGAAGAGAACTAACTGATTTTCTGCCTCAGTACATTCATCCCAAGGACCTTGACTTATCTTTCCTTACAAAGGTCAATCTAAAGGCATCAGCTCCTGATCTAGCTTTAGCTCAAGAGAACAAGATCTTAAAGGAAAAGAATAAGAAGCTGGAAAAAGATCTCCTTGAGCAAAGGCTACTGTTTTTAGAACATAAAGCTGAAACTGATGCTAAACTGGAAGAAGCCAGGATCAGAGAAGAAAATATGGCCAGAAGCATAGCTGAGATGAAGCAGAAGCAAGAAGAAAACAATGACCTCCTGAAGAAGATTCTTGAAAACACTCTCAAACAAACCAACCCATAGTTGCACACCCTTTGTTGTTTGTTGTGTTTTTCAGTTTGTTCTTTTATTAACTGTGTATGCTTCTGAATTCAAACACTTCTATATATTTCTTTGCTCCTGATCTTATTAATTGCTTCTGATTTATTTTTTTTATTTTTTTTTAACGCATTTCACTTGTGATATTGATTATGCTCTGAATCCTTTTACTATGTTTTTCTCTTTCTTTTGTTGATTTCTTTTTGTTAATGACAAAAGGGGGAGTAAGTGTGATAGTATTTAAAGGTCCTGAGCCCCATTAAGTTTTTGAAATTTAATCATCTCTCAATACTTTTTGTTAGGGGGAGTAACTTTATTTCAAAATAACTTAACTGAACCATTATCTCTCTCTATCACTTCTATTCTCTTTGATTATTTTACTAAGCGTTAAATGAATTTAATTAACAAAGATAGGACTCAGGGGGAGCTTACAAACCTCATACCCTATAAGTCAACTTGTTAATTAGATTAACAACAATTGATCAAATTTTTAAATACTGGTTTGTCATTATCAAAAAGGGGGAGATTGTTGGAACAAAATGTGTTTAACAATAAACCCTAAAGAGTTTTGATGATAACAAAGTATTAAAAATTGACAATTGGTTTTGCTAACATTTGTTCAAGTGTACAGGACCATAAACAAAGTAATATATCACATCAAGGTTCTGAACGAACAAATAAAGAGCAAAGGAAGTATCCATTTGAAACTTAAAGCGCTCCTGAAGTCTAGCGCTCCTGAAGACTAGCGCTCCTGAAGACTAGCACTCCTGAAGACAAGAGCTCCTGAAGAGTATGACGTCATCAGAAGCTGAAGTTTCTCAGAAGCTGATTCTTCGAAGCAACAGTATTTCACCAGATTTCAAGATTCAAGTGTTGTATTTTGGAGTGAAAATTATGGAGCATTGGCAGAAGATTAGTGGATTTAAGCAACGGTCATTTCAAAAGGATTTGAAGTCATTTTGTTGCAAATAGACAAGAAGCGTTGACATTGTACTTTGTACGAACTGTACAACCACCTTCTCCACTACTCTGTTAATTGTCTCAGCAAACAGACAAGAATAACAGCTCTTATGTACAACCAAGCCTGCATCCTTGTTCCTTCTCAACTGGAATGGATTTGAAATTGATTCTTTATAGGACAACAACTAAATCAGGCAAAGAATCATTGGTGAAAGATCAAGCTTCAGTAACGACTCTTTTTGAATGTGTTGGCACTTACAACGTTCACTTCACACCTCTATATAAAGGAGTGAAGACTTGAAGAACAATAAGACTCTACAATATTTCAAAAGCGCCAAAACTCTGTCAAATTGTCTAAGCATTCAAAGTTCACTTAGAATTTCAGTTTTCAAGTTCATATCTTTGAAATTCTTAAGTCTAAAGAGTCTGTATCTGATTTGTATTGTGAACACCACTGATTGTATATCAAGTGTTCAATCTCAAACATTTTCTGTGTAATTTTGTTTGATAGAAGTCTCTTGCTTGTGTGCTTGAGCATTAGAAGTCTCTTGCTTGTGTGCTTGAGCATTAGAAGTCTCTTGATTGTGTTCTTGAGCATTTGAAGTCTCTTGCTTGTGTGCTTGAGCATTTGTAATCAGATATTACATTTAGTGAACTCTCCTTGGAAGTGCAAGGGGGACAGGACTACTTCCGGATTGTGGAAGGAACCTGTATAAATCTTTTGTGTCCTGCTTCTTCTCTTTTCTCTCTGTTTTTCATTCCGCTGCATACGCTCTTGAACAGTATCTTCAGAAGCTGTTTATCTAGCTTCTGATCATTCTGATTCTGAGTTTTGAAAAGAGAAAAACGTTTTTTTTTAAAAACACAATTCAACCCCCCTTCTTGTGTTTTTCTCCCCTTCACTGCGTGCCAAAGACCTTTAAGACGTTTATTTATATGATTATTCCGCTGCGAGATTTTATGAAAATTTAATGATTATTTATTCATTAACATGAGATGTTTTAGAAATGTGATGCCCTGTTTATGTGCTTACTCTGATGCATGCTATTCATTTTAAAGAAATTTTTATGTTGGGAAAACGGGGTGTTACAATTGGTATCAGAGCAGGTCGGTCCGTCCGGCCAAGTAGAGAGTCGAGTGACGTTGTCTTAGAGTTAGAATAGTATTATTGTATTATTCTAACTTACGTTTGTTTTGCATAGGATTAAGATGGCTGGAAGAAACGACGCTGCGATTGCTGCTGCCTTGGAAGCTGTTGCTCAAGCTGTGGGACAGCAGCCTAATGCTGGTGCTGGTGCGGAGGTCCGTATGCTGGAGACCTTCCTGAGAAACCATCCTCCTACTTTCAAGGGGAGATATGATCCGGATGGAGCCCAGGCGTGGCTCAAAGAGATAGAGAGAGTGTTCAGGGTGATGCAGTGCACGGAGGTGCAGAAGGTGCGTTTTGGTACGCACATGCTGGCTGAGGAGGCAGACGATTGGTGGATTAGTCTTCTACCCACCCTGGAGCAGGACGGTGCTGAGGTGACCTGGGCAGTATTTAAGAGAGAGTTCCTCAACAGATATTTTCCTGAGGATGTGCGGGGCAAGAAAGAGATTGAGTTCCTGGAGCTAAAGCAAGGGAACATGTCTGTGACTGAGTATGCTGCGAAATTTGTGGAGCTGGCCAAGTTTTATCCACACTACTCTGCTGAGACCGCCGAATTTTCTAAATGTATTAAGTTTGAGAACGGATTGAGAGCTGATATCAAGAGGGCTATAGGGTATCAGAAGATTAGAAACTTTTCTGAGTTAGTGAGCAGCTGCAGGATTTACGAGGAGGACACTAAGGCTCATTACAAGGTGGTTAATGAGAGGAAAGGAAAGGGGCAGCAAAGTCGTCCTAAGCCCTACAGTGCCCCTGCAGATAAGGGCAAACAGCGAGTTAATGATGAGAGGAGACCTGTTAAGAAAGATGCTCCTGCTGAGGTTGTCTGCTATACTTGTGGCGTGAAAGGCCATAAGAGTAATGCTTGTCCTGGAGAGGTGAAGAGGTGTTTCCGTTGTGGCAAGAAGGGTCACACCACTGCTGATTGCAAACATGGTGATGTTGTATGTTTTAACTGCGGCGATGAGGGTCACATTGGTTCGCAATGCACGAAGCCTAAGAAGGCTCAGACTTCTGGGAGGGTTTTTGCTTTGACGGGTACGCAGACGGAGAGCGAGGATCGCTTGATCAGAGGTACTTGTTATTTTGATAATATACCTTTAGTTGCTATTATTGATACTGGTGCCACACATTGTTTTGTTGCTCTTGATTGTGCTGCTAAGTTGAATCTTGTTGTATCTGATATGAATGGGGAGATGGTTGTCGAAACTCCAGCTAAGGGTTCGGTGACTACTTCCCTTGTGTGTTTAAGATGTCCTGTGTCTATGTTCGGTCGTGATTTTGAGATTGATTTAGTGTGTCTGCCGTTGGTTGGGATGGATGTAATTTTGGGGATGAATTGGTTAGAGTACAACCATGTTCTGATTAATTGTTTTAGCAAGACGGTGCGTTTTTCTTCTCCCGAGGAAGAGAGTGGCGCAGAGTTCCTATCTACTAAACAGTTGAAGCAGTTGGAGCGCGACGGGATTATGATGTTTTCTTTGATGGCGTCTTTATCTATTGAGAATCAGGCGGTGATCGATAAGCTACAAGTGGTATGCGACTTTCCTGAAGTTTTCCCAGATGAGATTCCTGATGTGCCTCCGGAAAGAGAAGTTGAATTTACGATTGATCTTGTTCCTGGAACGAAGCCTGTGTCTATGACGCCTTATCGTATGTCAGCTTCTGAATTGGCGGAGCTGAAGAAACAGTTAGAGGATTTGCTCGATAAGAAGTTCGTGAGACCAAGTGTTTCACCGTGGGGAGCTCCAGTGTTGTTAGTCAAGAAGAAAGATGGAAGTATGAGGTTGTGCATCGACTATCGTCAGTTGAATAAAGTAACGATAAAGAATAGGTATCCACTTCCGAGAATTGACGATTTGATGGATCAGTTGGTGGGTGCTTGTGTATTCAGCAAGATAGATTTGAGATCGGGTTACCATCAGATTAAAGTAAAAGATGAGGATATGCAGAAGACGGCATTTAGGACGCGTTATGGACATTATGAGTATACGGTGATGCCTTTCGGTGTTACTAACGCACCTAGCGTATTTATGGAGTATATGAATAGAATCTTCCATGCTTATTTGGATCGTTTTGTTGTGGTATTCATTGATGATATTCTGGTTTATTCTAAGATTGAAGAAGAGCATGCCGAACATTTGAAGATCGTCTTGCAAGTGTTGAAAGAGAAGAAGCTTTTTGCTAAGTTGTCTAAGTGTGAGTTCTGGTTGAAGGAAGTAAGTTTTCTTGGTCATGTTATTTCTGGCGATGGCATTGCGGTTGATCCGTCTAAAGTTGAAGCGGTATCGCAATGGGAGACTCCGAAGTCGGTTACTGAGATTAGAAGCTTCTTGGGTCTAGCTGGTTATTATCGAAGATTTATAGAAGGATTTTCTAAGTTGGCTCTTCCGTTAACGCAGTTGACGTGTAAAGGTAAATCTTTTGTGTGGGATGTTCATTGTGAGAACAGCTTTAATGAGTTAAAGAAGCGCTTGACGACGGCTCCAGTTTTGATTTTGCCGAAGCCCGATGAACCTTTTGTGGTGTATTGTGATGCGTCCAAGTTGGGTTTAGGTGGTGTACTTATGCAAGATGGTAAAGTGGTAGCTTATGCTTCAAGGCAACTGAGAATTCATGAGAAGAATTATCCGACGCATGACTTAGAGTTGGCGGCTGTGGTCTTTGTATTGAAAATATGGAGACATTACTTGTATGGTTCGAGGTTTGAGGTGTTTAGTGATCACAAGAGTTTGAAGTACTTATTTGACCAGAAGGAATTGAATATGAGGCAACGAAGGTGGCTTGAATTGTTAAAGGATTATGACTTTGGTTTGAATTATCATCCGGGCAAAGCTAATGTGGTTGCGGATGCTTTGAGCAGGAAGACCTTGCATATGTCTGCCATGATGGTGAAGGAGTTCGAGTTGCTTGAACAGTTTAGAGATTTGAGTTTGGTTTGTGAAAGAACGCCTCAGAGTGTAAAGCTAGGAATGTTGAAGATTGATAATGAGTTCTTGAAAAGTATCAAAGAGGCGCAGAAAGAAGATGTTAAGTTTGTGGACTTGTTGGTTGCTAGTAATCAGACGGAGGATAGTGACTTTAAAGTGGATGATCAAGGAGTGTTGAGATTCCGAGGTAGGATTTGCATTCCTGATAATGAGGAAATGAAGAAGATGATCCTTGAAGAGAGTCATAGAAGTAGCTTGAGTATTCATCCGGGAGCTACGAAGATGTATCATGATTTAAAGAAGCTGTTTTGGTGGTCTGGTTTGAAACGTGACGTAGCACAGTTTGTTTACTCTTGTTTGATTTGTCAGAAATCGAAGGTTGAGCATCAGAAACCTGCGGGTATGATGGTGCCTTTAGATGTGCCAGAGTGGAAATGGGATAGTATATCCATGGATTTTGTGACGAGCTTGCCGAATACTCCTAAAGGGAATGACGCTATTTGGGTGATTGTTGATAGATTGACGAAGTCGGCTCATTTTCTACCGATTAATATTACTTTTCCTGTTGCTCAGTTGGCAGAGATTTATGTCAAGGAGATTGTGAAGTTGCATGGTGTTCCTTCGAGCATCGTATCAGATAGAGACCCGAGGTTTACTTCTAGGTTTTGGAAGAGTTTGCAAGAGGCGTTGGGTTCTCAATTGAGGTTGAGTTCGGCTTATCATCCGCAAACAGATGGTCAGTCGGAAAGGACGATTCAGTCGTTGGAAGATTTGTTGAGAGTGTGTGTACTTGAGCAAGGAGGAACTTGGGATAGTCATCTTCCATTGATAGAGTTCACGTACAACAACAGTTACCATTCGAGTATTGGGATGGCACCCTTTGAGGCTTTGTATGGTCGGAGATGTAGAACTCCGTTGTGTTGGTTTGAGTCAGGCGAGAATGTGATGTTAGGACCGGAGATTGTTCAACAGACTACTGAGAAAGTGAGAATGATCCAAGAGAAGATGAAAGCGTCGCAGAGTCGACAAAAGAGTTACCATGATAAGCGAAGGAAGGACCTTGAGTTCCAAGAGGGAGATCATGTGTTCCTGAGAGTGACTCCTATGACCGGGGTCGGCCGTGCATTGAAGTCAAAGAAGTTAACCCCGAAGTTTATTGGTCCGTATCAGATTTCAGAGAGGATTGGGGCGGTGGCCTATCGTATTGGATTGCCACCACATCTGTCGAATTTGCACGACGTGTTCCATGTGTCGCAACTGAGGAAGTATGTTCCGGATCCGTCTCATGTGATCCAGAGTGATGATGTGCAAGTTAGGGACAACCTTACGGTTGAGACCTTACCAGTGAGAATTGATGACAGAAAGACGAAGACGCTGAGGGGCAAGGAGATACCTCTCGTTAGAGTCGTTTGGTCGGGAGCGACCGGCGAAAGCTTGACGTGGGAGTTAGAGAGTAAGATGCTAGAGTCGTACCCTGAGTTGTTTGCTTGAGGTAATTTTCGAGGACGAAAATCTTTTAAGTTGGGGAGAGTTGTAACGCCCATTTTAATTATTTAATTATTTGATTTATTTGAGAAGTTGTTATATATTTATTAATATATTATGCGATGATAAGTGAAGATTTGAGATGATTTTATGTGACGTGGTGACTTATTTTATTGTTAAATAAAATAAGATTTGAAAATAAAATAAAATATTTAGTTGTGGGTTAGTTTTGGATTTTAGAGAGTTATGTGGGAGAAAGAGTAAATAAGATAAGACTTGCTGGGAGTATATAAAGGGAAAATTAGGTCAAGAGAGAAGTCAGTAGTACGCGTATCAGAATTTGGAAAAGAGAGGAACGGCTGTGTGAAGGGGAAGAGTTTTAGAAGCTGCGATTTCTGCTTATAACCAGGTAAGGGTGAGCCTAGCACTTAATTATATCGAACTGTAATGCATCTAATCAGGATTAACAATCATAGGGCTGTTTTGAGAGAATTGAAATTAGGTTAAAAAGTGAGAATAATGATGAAGTAGGCCAAAAAGCTGTAGGATTGATGTTTAGATTGAGCACAGAACGTAGATTAACCATTATGATGATGATTCTGAGAGTTTAGATGTCTAAGATGATGAATTTGGGACTTTTTGGGTGAGTTTTCGTAGAACCCGTAGCAGTCTGTTCATCGCTCGCCTGAGGCGAGCTATGCAACTCGCCGTGGCGAGTAGACCTAGTTTACTCGCGAGGCGAGCAACCCAGCTCGCCATAGCGAGCACTACCCTAGAGCTCGCGAGGCGAGCACTCCAACTCGCCACAGCGAGCAGGACCTTAGTACTCGCGAGGCGAGCTATCCCACTCGCCATAGCGAGTTAAGTCAGAGCCCAGAACTGTGTACTGTTTGCGAACTGTTTCGCATAGAACCTCGAGAGATGACCTTTGGGTAGTTTCTGGGACTTTTAATAATGTTTATTATAATCGGTAACGATGAATACATGATGACTGAGATGATTTTGATGCTTTTCATGCCGCGTAAGTGTGTTATATGAAATATTAAAGTTGTAAATGTTTGACTTACTTAAGATGCTTGCTTTATGGATATTATTTGAATGATGTGATTACTGCCATGTTGCTGTTTACCTTTGTATAGTTGCTGCATGTGTCAGTCCTTGTTGTTTAAGATGTTCGCGACGTTTAAGATGTTAACTTGTTTAAGTTAAAAGTGTTGAGTCTCATGCATACTCATTCTATGATGGGGGCTTATGCCCTGGAGTTTTTACTCACCAGCGACGAGGGCTTATGCCCTGGAGCTTTGCTCACCAGCGACGAAGGCTTATGCCTTGGAGTATATTTATGCTCATAGCGACGAGGGCTCATGCCCTGGATTGGTACCACATGCATATAAGACGTAGGGTTGCATAGTCAAGTGTTGATGTCGGGTCGAGTCGTCTAAGATGTTTATTAAGATGCATATGATGTTGATTATGATGATGCTAAATGATGTGTTGTTTATATTGATGTTCTAAATGCTAGATGTTTATCTGTGATAAGTTGAATTATGTTGGTTGTTGAATTGTGATTATTTGATTACATGTTTAATATAATTATTTGTGAATCTCACCCCTTCTGCTGGAATTGCCGCCTCGTGGGCAAGTGCAGGTAACCAAGATTAGGTGCAGACGCGTGAGGATTCCTGCAGTCGAGTCTAGGTGCTCTGATACGTAACGGGATGGGGAAACTTTGTTTATATTTTCTCTGTTCCTTGCGTATTATGCTTCTGATTTGATTATGTTATTTTACATGCTTATGTTTAACTTGAAGACTTTGAAAATAAGATGTTGATGAGGCCTGCGTGCCAAAGACCTTTAAGACGTTTATTTATATGATTATTCCGCTGCGAGATTTTATGAAAATTTAATGATTATTTATTCATTAACATGAGATGTTTTAGAAATGTGATGCCCTGTTTATGTGCTTACTCTGATGCATGCTATTCTTTTTAAAGAAATTTTTATGTTGGGAAAACGGGGTGTTACACTTGCTGCCATGTTGCTGTCAATATATGTATAGTTGCTGCATGTGTCAGTCCTTGATGATTAAGATGTTTTGCGACGTTTAAGAGGTTAACTTGTTTAAGTTAAAAGTGTCGAGTCTCATGCATACTCATTCTATGATGGGGGCTTATGCCCTGGAGTTTTTACTCACCAGCGACGAGGGCTTATGCCCTGGAGCTTTGCTCACCAGCGACGAAGGCTTATGCCTTGGAGTATATTTATGCTCATAGCGACGAGGGCTCATGCCCTGGATTGGTACCACATGCATATAAGACGTAGAGTTGCATAGTCAAGTGATGATGTCGAGTCGAGTCGTCTAAGATGTTTACTAAGATGTTTATGATGTTGATTATGATGATGCTAAATGATGTGTTGTTTATGCTGATGTTCTAAATGCTAGATGTTTATCTGTGATAAGTTGAATTATGTTGGTTGTTGAATTGTGATTATTTAATTACATGTTTAATATAATTATTTGTGAATCTCACCCCTTCTGCTGGAATTGCCGCCTCGTGGGCAAGTGCAGGTAACCAAGATTAGGTGCAGACGTGTGAGGATTTCTGCAGTCGAGTCTAGGTGCTCTGATACGTAACGGGATAGGGGATCTTCTTTATTTTCTCTGTTCCTTGCGTATTATGTTATTTTACATGCTTATGTTTATTTTGAAGATTTTGCTAATAAGATGTTGATGAGGCCTGCGTGCCAAAGACCTTTGAGATGTTTTTTTTATATGATTAATCCGCTGCGATATTTTATGAAGATTTAATGTTTATTTAATCATCAACATGAGATGTTTTAAGATATGTGATGCCCTGTTTACGTGTTTACTCTGATGCATGCTATTCTTTTTAAAGAAATTTTTATGTTGGGAAAACGGGGTGTTACATTGTGGGCAAGTGCAGGTAACGAAGGCTAGTGAGATGTTGGCTCTGGAGTCTTAGGGCTCTGATACGTAACGGGATGGGGAATCGTTGCAATGTTTTCTTTCATTCCTTTATGTATCAACTTTTGAAAACATGTTGTTGAAGTATTTATTGTTGTTAGAGATTTAATTACTAATGGATAATATTTTATTATGTTGAGACCTTTGTGCCAAGGATATTGATGTAGTTGTTGGATAATGATTTAAAATAAAGATTTCCGCTGCAGAATTTTTATAAAGATGTTTTGTTGGTATTTAAATAGTTTTATATTCTATTTAAATAATTTTGAAAAGTAGTGTGACATGCCCGTATTGATGATTACTCTGATTATATATTTATTATACGTTGTTTTGGGAAACGGGGTGTTACACTATACATGTGATGAATGATTCCTAAACACAGCTCCCACAAAAGTATGTTTTTCCTGAAAAAAAAAATATAAAGAATAAATTATGTTTTTCTTTCGGTACTTGAGGACAAGTAACAGTTTAAGTTTGAGGTTGTGATGAAAGGTCACCTTATGTTATTCTTAGCATGTATTTCATTTATTTTCAGTAGGTTTTAGCAGCAAAAAGGAGAAGTATTAGAACAATTGCCTATGATTTTAGGACTTTTGTAATGTTTTCTATATTTGAGCCTGTAATTATAGTTTTCCCGAAACATAATAATTTTAGGGGGTTTTTGAAGTAATTCACGAAGAATAAATCATGCAAATCGGCAAATCAAGAACATCTGAAGAATTGTGAAGACTTAGGAAGACCAACAATGAAGATTCAAAAGGCCTCATGAGACTTACAAGAGGGAGGAATTTTGTTCCCAAGTTCTAAGGCAAGTTATTTGAAGACAAAGACCTAAAACGACGGAAAATCGGATAATTTGGTCCCATGAATAGACACCATGCACCTAGCACATGAAAAAAATGCCTAGGGCATGGATTTTGCACACCATGCGCCTAGGGAATTTTTCATGCTCCTAGAGCATGATTTGAGGTACACTCACATGCACTAGACATGCTAGCCATACGCCCTGTGCATCTGAAAATGCGGGGCGCAAACGTCTTTTCTTGCTTCTATGTTGGATAAAGCCCGCAATTTTAGCCCAAACCCAAGTTGAAACTCTCACTATAAATACTAGCCTTCCTCATTCAGAATTTCGCGTTCAGAACTTTGGCAGTACAAGAGGAAGGCAACTTTGGAGCTTCAGGAAAGTTTATATCTTCTCCTTGATTTTCTAGGGTATGTTTTTATCTTTAGTAATTTGTTTTTAGTTACCATGTGTAACTAAATCTTTTTAGGTTAGAGTTCTAGGGTTTAGGTGACGGTGATCTCCCCAACAAAGATCCAATATCTGCGTCGGGTCCACTATCTAGGACACACCCACTTGTGACGAAGATCCCTTCGGATCATCACCCATACCAATCCTCGTGCCCCCTATCTCCGTCGACCGGCCTGAGGAGAGTTGCGACCTTTTCTCTTTGTGCACTACCAATAGCGGACTCCCTCCCTCATCTAAGTCTGTCAGGCCTCTTAGACATATCTGCACAAAATTTCAAAGAGCCAAAAATCAATGTTTTTTTTTTCTTCATACGAACATTGTGTCATTGATACATATTCAACAACAACAGTTAAATTTTGGCATTGTCATTTCAACCCATAAACGACCACATTGCAGTCAAACTAACTATAATCAACATTATCAAACCAATTTCTAACTAGTTTCATCATTAACAATCCCAAAAACAAACAATTTTTCATTGAGACATTTTATCAAACATCTAGAGTGCAACTTTCAATCAACATAAAATCTAACAATTTCTAAACCCTAAACTACCACATTACTCTAAACAACATCTAAACTACAACTTCTAACTTAATTCATCAATAACAATCCTAAAAACTAACATGCAAACCAAATTTTTAAAAACCTAAAAATGTAAAATTTCTCCAAAATAATAATAATTTAAACCAAAAAAAGACAATACAAACACTTACTTGATTTTGTGAGAGAAATTGACTTTGAATGGTGCAAAAATGAAAAAAAAAAATCTCACTTGAAGGAGAAAAAATTGCACTTGATGATGTTTTGGGAAGTTTTGAAAGTGAATGGTTATGTTTATGAGGTGTTGTTCTATAACAGCACGCCGCGTGAGTTAAGGCACGTTGGGTTTACAACATGAGTGAGTTAACTCACGCAACGTGAGTTAACTCACGTTGAAAGTATCGAGTGTGACTTAACTCATGCTGAACACTTTCGTTCTTTCAGTTAGGAGTGAGTGTTATTTGGCGGGAGAAAATCAATTTCCCTAGTAGCGCACCACTGATCTATTGCCCCGAAAAAAAGCTACTCCATAAGTTGTACTCCTTCCGTCCTAAATTATAAGCAAAAAAAATTCATTTTCTTTGTCCCAAATTATAAGCAAAAAAGATCAATTTTTATCTTTTCTAAAGGAAAATTTAATGCAAAGTGCATTCAATTTGCTCTCTCTTTCATTTTTTCAATAACCAACAACCAATGAAAATTGTTTTTACATCTTCTTATAAAACTTATTTAAAAAATAACACAAAAAACTATGTTACAAACTATTATGTTTTAGTTTTCTTAATAAGTGTGATTTTTTTATTTTTGCTTATAATATGAGACGAAGGGAGTATAAAGCTACTCCATAAGTACCACACCAAAAAAAAAAAAAAAAAACTACTCCATAAGTTGTATAAAGGAAGTCCTTTTCTTTTGGTTACATATAAAGGAAGTCCTTTGATCACAACAAAAGTGCATCTTCCCTATTCATTTAACTTTTAACATATTAACTACGTACTTTTTAAAATATTATTAATATATTTGATTTTATAACAAAAATCTCTTAAAAATATTTGTTAGTATTTCTATTAAAATTAAAAGCTTCTAATTTAAGACGTAGTAGTACATCTACAATCGAGTAATGTTATATCAACAAACTTTTTGAATAACGTACAATGACACATGTACCATTCACTATATAAATACAATGAAAAATGCTCTGTTTTTTTCTCTAAAAAAAAAACTTTCTTTCTAATCAGAGAATAATTTTTGCAACACACAAAGGGAGTTCTATCATTAAAAAAATTTAAAAATGTATTTTTTTTTAAACAAGCCAAAATGAAATATAACTCAACAAGAGTGACTCAACCCACACAAGGTGTGTTGAAAAGAACCATCCAAACAATTACAAAGATATGAGTCTGCTGCCAAACGGCACAATGATAAAAACTAAAAGAAAAACTACTCACTAAGACCCATACATAATAAAACGTTCCGCCACCAGTCGTTATAACTGAATGCATAAGTGATCGTAGCTTAGATTTTAACCATAAAAATAACATAAACTTAACATACTCTAATAACTTAACCAAATCCTGAGTTGTGTTCTTAAAATTCCTATTATTTTTGTCCTTCCAAAGAACCTAAAGAGTAGCGTGTCAAATCACCTTAAGGTAAGAATGAGTAAACCATGGTAAGACGGCAAAGTGACAAAAATGATGAAAATGATCAACAACCAGCTCAGGGGAAATGAAAATGTATATTGTTAACCACTTTTAAGAATATAAATTTCATTAATAATTTACGACGTACATTTTTGAGGTTAACAAAGTTGTAAAGTTAGTTATGATTCAACTCAGATTTTGTGTTACAAAAATAATTCTTTGTACTCTTGTAGTCCCATTTTAAATGACACAGTTACGTATATTAATGCATAATTTTGAACTTAAATATCTTTAATAATCTATTAGAAAAAAATATAAATATTTGATATTTTAAAAATATCTTCGAGACGAATCCAACATTAAATGTTATATTTTGTCTTTATATATTATTAGAAAAATAAGATCAAAGCATGTTATATGAACATCGCATATTTTTAAACCAGGTCATTCAAAATAAGATGGAGGGAATATTTAAAAGAATATTCAAAAATTAAAAATAAAATAGTGAGAAAAAAAAAAAAACACCGTGAACAGTGTAAAACCGCGTATTGTTGTAAAGAAAATGTGTTGATGTCGCATTACTCCTTCAAGTCAATGTCGGAGGGAGTAAAGTAATGAATCATGTTGGGACAACTCATTTGTACGCCTTTATAAGACAATGCTTAGTGGTAATGACGATTTAAACTAACTAAGAAGTTTGACATCTGGCCATATAAGATTGAATGAAGAATGACCTATTTCTCAGTGGTCATCCAATTACAATAAAAGAAAAGTAAAATACAAATGTGGGAGACATTAGGATTATATTTTTTGGATTGAAAAATCATTACCACTTCGCTAATGGCAAGGGTCAAACCCTAACAACAAGACATGTGTCAAATATAAAGCACAAATATTGCATACGTGTCATTTTATAGGTACAAAAAGATTGGGCCAATCCTTGTGAGAAACAAACAACATCATAGAAAAGTTAACTTTAAAATAAAATAAAAGTGGTTGTTATAAAAACAAAAATGTAGTTATAAGAGACTATTGAGTACGGTATCGTGGACGTTTAAGCCATCGTTGTTAACTTCGCATGTTGGAGTCCAATCCATGTTTAATCACAGCCATCCCTACCAATACGTTTTTCATTTAAGAATTTTTGTCGTACAGATTAAGGATATGATATTTTAATTATTAATAAAAAGTAACCGTCAAAGTTGATATACCCACGTAATATAAATAAGATATTATAAAATAGTCTTCAATCAATAGTTATTGTTTATTTATCTTTAAGGAAGGTGGCAACGAGGGTTTACTCTTTCTTTCTTTCTTTGAAAGAAGGTTTCTCTTTCCTAGAAGTAACTCTTGCTTTCTAGAGATAAAATCTATGTTTATCCTTGAATCTGAGACAAGAGAGGGGATGAGGATTTAGTTACACAATTTAAATAGTTGAAATAGTTCAACCAAGCAAGGAGTGTCTCTTTACACATTCTCTTTAATCTTTGTTCTTACATACTGGAACATGCTTTCACTACTAAAGACTAGTACTATTAAACTTATAGTCCTTTTGTTTAAACAACTCCTATTGTGTGGTTATTAAGAAAATATTTGTGTAGATCATCTCATTAACCATGATAGAAAAAGGAGTGTAACTATAAGTTTGTATAAACTATTTTTAACTCTCAAAAAGCTAGTGTTATAAATAATATGTCACTTTGTGTTGTTACTCAAGAACACTCGTTAGCTTGGAAGAATAGTAGAAGCAATGTGTTAAAGTTAGCATTTCCTTTAGTTTAATTAGGAGATAAGTGAACCTTGTTGCTCACGCGTTTGTTAGAATGTCAAGATCTTATGATCTTTTCCAAAAAAAATATATTTTGAGTCCAACCTGCATTGCTCACTTTATTCATGGTGAAGTGAAATAAATATTTTCTTGGTTTCTTTTAACAAAATAAACATTTTCGTGTTAAAACATGGTTTAGATAATATTTACTATAAAGAAAAAAGAGTTGGTAACATGTGAATCCCCCATACAATTGTTTGCTTTTGTTGTGGCTTAAACAACTTGTTGGTCATTTATCTTAATCTCAGAGTTCATATTGATGCCCTAATAAAAAAAATATTTATATGGGTGAATTTGATTAAGTGATAAAAATTAGTCTTTTCCATCTATTTGACTCTAACCACATGCAATATATGTGGCATATGATTTATCATATATTTTTCTTCCCACTTGATAATTTCCCCTTTTCATCAAAACAGAGTTCATTGGAACCAATTTATATTTAAAAAATGTTAACAAGTGTCCCCGGGCATTGTTAAGGAATATAAAAAGAAATATTACCTCGGAAATTGTGTATTATACTTATTGAAAGCGGAAATACTTATTGAAAGTTGAAAAGGTGTTTTTTCAATGCAAATTTTGTCTTTTTTCTACTTTTAGTTTCTTAACTAGTGTTCCGAGGGTACCAATTAACAAGATCCTTTATATTTAAGCAGCTAAGAGGAAAATGGATTGTTTTGGTGAAGGTGATTTGGGTTGAACCTACAAGAGAGAACATAACTTGAAAGTTGGAGAGTCGGATGAAGGAATCATATTCGGAGTTGTTTCTTTCAGGTAATTTTCGAGGGCAAAAATTCTTTAAGGGATGAGAGAATTGTAACGACCCAATTTTTATGATATTATTTATTTAATTATTTTATTATTTATTTAACTGTTTGTTGTGTTTTAATTGTTGGGTTAATTGGATTTTATTAGATATATAGGAATTACAGGTGTTTTGGTAATCTTTGGGTAAGAGGTACTTTAGTAATTTGGTGTGAAAGGTTATTTTATGAGATTAGTAATAACTTTGTAGAATTACTATAGTAGAGATAATTGGTAAAAAGGGATAATTAAGTGAATTAGAAAGATGAGAGTTATTTATTAGTAAAAATAAGATTGAGTCAAATAAATTTTTTTTTTGAACAAGGAGTCAATTAGATGTTAAGTTAATTAAGCCCGATAGGGTGAGTATATAAGTCTAGTGTTAGTCATAACCCTAGTTTTGAGATTCATTTGGTATGTTTTACTAGAAAAAAACTAAGTGAGAATAGAGAAAATTGAGAGAGAAGAAAGAAGAAAGAGACCCAATAAGAGAAAGAGGTAGAACAAGCTTGAGGATCAAGTAGGGGGAAGATTTGGAGCTATGGAAGACTTAAGGTTTGAAATCTAAGGTATGGGTGTGAGAATTGCTTTTCATAGGATTGATTGAGGATATGGGTAGAAACTTGGTTGTTGTGTTTTGTTGTGTCTTGTTGTGATATTGATGAAACATGTTAATTTCCGTGCTTCATTGATTAAGCTAATTTTGAATATGATAAAAGTGGTGAAATGTTGTTGTTGTTGTTGTTGTGCTAAAACTCGTGGTTAATTATATGGAATAAGTGTTTTTCAGATTTTAGCTTTGTTGTGAATTCGTTGATTAAAACACACCAATAAAAATATTTGATGCGTGGAGCAAATTAATACCAAGTAATCAAATCAAGCGGGTGACAAAATAATAATTCAAACAAAAATAAACAGCAAGAGATAAAGGGAGAAGGAGAACACAAGAATCTGTTTACCCAGTTCGGTCTAATGATGACCTACTCTAGGGGAGAGAGAAGCTCTCTGTTCCACTATAATGATATGAGTTTCTTTACAAAGAGATATTGAGTTACAAGAATCAGTCTTCAAATCTAATTCTACCCAAGTCCCAATCTCTTCCTGTGACCAAGAGACTCAATCCTAATAGTGTTTTGTTCAAGGTGAATCAAAACAATCTCAACCCTAGTGTTTGTTGCCAAGAGAAATTCTCTATAAAAACCTAGTTTGCATGTTGGCTTCTAAACCCTGTTTTCTACACACATAATCATCTGATACAAGGTTCATATTTACAGTGGAAAGTGTAACAACCCGATTTTTCCGTTATGTTATTTTTCAATTATTTTATGTGTGTTTATATATGCTTGTATGTGATTATTTACCTTTAAGTGTTAATTCTTGGGTTTAGTATTAGAAAGGCATTTTGGTCTTTTTGGTGAGCAAGGGTAAATTAGTAATTTTGGTTGAGGACTATTTGTAGCGTTTTAAGTGAGGACCATTTGTTTATTTAGTTGTTAGTATGTTGTGGTAATTAAAATTAGAGCCGGTGGTTACTCGTTATTTTACCGTTAGTGAGATAGAAACTAGAGAATTGGATTAATTAGAGTTTGAGCCCATATAACATTTGGAGAGTTAGGCCCATTAGTGGTGACTATATAACTCAATTCATAAGAGGAAATTAGGGTTAGAACAATTCATTTCTTAACACAAGATAGAGGTAGAGAGAGAAAGGCCAGAGAAAGGGGAAGAGAGGGTTTGAAGAGAAAGAGGCTTGAAGAGCTAGAGGGTGAAGAATCTAGGAGCTAAAGTGAGGCCAAGGCTTGGATTCTTGGAGTTAGAGGTAAGGGGGATAATATTCAAGCATAATCTTTTTCAACCAATTTCTCATAAGTGCTTATTTGATAAGTGATTAATTGGTTAAGTGATTATTTGAGTTTTAATTGTAGAAATTCGTGCTTAGGTTTTGATGGTATGTTCATGTATGTGAATTGAATGATAATTGTGTTGTTTATGATGAATTTGTATGCCAAAAGTTATATCTGTGGGTATATTATGTTTTTATGTAAAATTGATGATGAATGAAGTTGTGGTTGTTGAATTATGAGTGAATTCATGATTATTTGTTGTTGATGTTGTTTTGGAGCATGTTATTGATGAAATGATACAATGGGTATCTCTATTTGTGAATTGGCGATGAGAATTGTGGTTGTTATTGAAAAATTGTGAAAGTTTGGTGATTTGTTGAATTTTGATGAAATGATGTTTTAATCTCAAATTTTATGCATCATTGAGTGTATTTTCATGTATATGACCTGTAAACATTATTTGGAACGAGTTTTGAGTTTTGGAAAGATCAAAATTGGGATTTTGGGGGAAAAAGGGTTTGAAACCCGAAGGTTTTTCTCAGAACTGATGAGCATTCGCTTATGCGAGCCATCAACGAGCTCTAAGCAAGCGTGCCTAGTAGGTTCTAGACACAGTTCGCTTGAGCGAGCTGTAAGAGACCCCTAAGCGAACGTGACCAGTAGGTTCTGGACACAGTTCGCTTGAGCGAGCTCCAAGCGAAGGGTGACCAGAAGCTACTGGAACCTGGTCGCTCAAGCGAACCAGACTTCGCTTAAGCGAGCAACACCCTGTTCAACAATTATTCGTTTTTCGTTTCATGCACTTGGGGACCAATCCGAACTTCCAAAAAGGTTTCTTTTGGCTTAGCTAATCACTGTTTATACATCTAATCCTACTGGAACATCATTTGAATCAAATTGGACTTGGTTTTTATGAATTGGTTTTAATGTTTGGAGAATGTCCAAGAAACTCCGTTCTTTCCGAAATGCGTTTTCTTAAGCGAATCATGTAGGGCTAGGTATGCATGATGTATATGTGATTACTAAAAATGGTTTTGATCGAATTCATTTGGAACTACCTTGTCTTACTTTGAAAAACAGTTTCCTTTTGAAAAAGTGGCAATATGATACGAACTTTGTGAATTATGAGATTTCTTGGTAGTTGGTCGATGAAACGCACATGTATGTACACCTACACTCATAAGTGATTAGTGTGCATGCATAATTGAGGTAATTGAATTGTTTTGTTTTGTTTTTGGTTCATTGACCCCAATTGTTTCAAGTGGTGAATTATATTATACGAACTTGGTTGAAAATATTCATTGAACCCGTTTACTTTGAAATTCTTTCATGAATGGTTTGTTATGAATAAAGATGTATGAATTATTGATAGGTGTTGATTATGATGTTTGTCATAATGTGGTGTATTTTCTCATTTACTTGAATTGTGAGAATTATATGAAGTTATTGAATTACTATGGAGATATTGTTGGTGTTTATATATGTTATGTGGATATACGTTGTTGGTGAATTTTCTTACATGCTATTGGTGTTGAATTGTAGGTGTAAGCATGCATTGAAATATGTTGGTGTGGATTGTTGAAGTCGTATGAAAATATCAAATGTTGTTGTTGAGTCATAGGTCCACACACTGTTGATGTCGGATTTCATATCCATGTTGGTGACGAATACTTTTGTATTCAATTATTCGGGGTGATTATAATGTTCAATTGGAATCAGGGGCGACGACCTCGGAGGTGATTTGGTACCACACGTGTCTAGAGTCGGTCTAGGCACATTTCATGTTTAGGATGAGTCATAATTGTTTATGTGCTCAATGTGAATTACGTGTTGGTGTATTTGTGTGCTTGGTGATTAGTTGCAATTGATGAATCTTATACTTGTGCAAATATTGTTGATAATAATTTATGACGATGCTCATTTATGAACGATGAATCACTATGTTTATTTAATCCTGTTTATCTTTTCGATTATGATTGATGTGAAGCTAACCCCTAGTGGTATGTGGTGGACCACCTACCTATTTGTATGAATGGGTAGACAGTGTGCAGGATTAGTTGATTCACTTTGCTTGGTGAGTTGCTGGGAGGGTTGCAAGAGCATCCTCCTTTTATTTCGCTTTCCGTGTCTTAGAGAAGCTCTGATCTAGGATGACGTTTTTTTTTTTTTTTTTTTTATGTTTTGGATTTTATCTGTTGTTGAGATATACCTTATGTTGGGATTTACTTATTATTGGATGTATTCTCTGAGTTTGATGACATGGCTATATTATTGGAGTATATGTGATATTCCGCTGTGATGTTTTATGTTTGAGATATTTTATGCATGTCTATTAGTGGTGAATTATTCGAAGACGTGGCGTCTATTTCTTAATTATTTATTATAATTGCGTGATTTATCGCTTAATTAGAAATAGGGCGTTACAGAAAGCATCCCTAAAAAATTGGAACAAAACATGCCCACAAGCTATTTTATTTTTCTCCTCATGCGACAATTCGGCCACTGAGTTTGTGGATTCGGCCGCCGATTTTTCACGAGACAAAAGTCTCCAAAAACAGGTCAAATTCGGCCACCGGACAGAGCCATTCGGCCACCGAATTTGACAGATTCAGGATGCATTATTTTTGAGTCATTTTCCAACAATTCTCCACCTTCTCTAAAATAGTCATGATGCCAATTTAACCATCAACCACCTTGCTGCTCTCTCCAACCTTCATCTATGCTTCAATGAAGTTAATCAAGTCCAAGCAATACTTGAACCTTGATCTTGGTAATGATTTGGTGAACATGTTTGCTGGATTTTCTTCCGATGCCACTTTCTCCACCATGATCTCCTTTGTGTCAATCATGTCTCTAACAAAGTGCAAACGAATTTCAATGTGCTTTATTCTTTCATGATATACCTGATGATTTGCCAAATGAATGGCATTTTGGCTATCACAATGTATCTTCACACACCCTTGACTAATCCCCATTTCTCCAATCATACCTTTCAACCATATAAACACAAACCCTTCAACAAGGGCAATGTACTCTGCTTGAGTTGTTGAAAGAGCTACAACTGATTGTAGATTTGCCTTCCAAGTAACTGTTGTACCGAACAATGTAAACACAAATCCTGACAAAGATTTTCTAGTGTCTACATTACCTGCATAGTCCGCATCCACATATCCCTCCAAAGCATCCCTTCCTGGTTGTGACCTTGTGTACTTCAGACCACCTTTCAAAGTCCCATTCAAATATCTCATAACCCACTTCAGAGCTTGCCCGTGCACTTCTCCCGGATTTAACATAAACTGACTTATCACACTTATTGCATAAGATAAGTCCTATCTACTACAAACCATACCATACATGATGCTTCCAACCCCACTTGCATAGGGAATACCCTCCATCTTGCTTTTCTCTTCATCGAATTGAGGACACTGCTTTATAGACAACTTTGTGTGAAGACCAAGAGGAGTGCCAACGATCTTAGAATCTTTCATTCTAAACCGCTCCACCACTTTCCTCAAGTACCCCTATTGAGATAAGAACAACTCACCTTTATTTCGGTCCCTCATGATATCCATACCAAGTATCCTCTTTGCATTACCAAGATCTTTCATCTCAAATTCATCATTCAATCTTTTCTTGAGCTTCTGAATCTCTTGCATGTCAGAACTTGCCATAAGAATATCATCTACATAAAGGAGAAGTTAGAGAATGAATTTCTCATTCCGTCTCATCATGTAAACACAACTATCATAGTTGCTTCTCACAAAACCAGCCTTTACTAGGAACTCATCAAACCAACGATACCACTGCCTTGAACTTTGCTTCAACCCATACAAAGATTTCTTCAACAAACACACTTTTGTATTATCTTTGACCAAACCTTCTTGTTGTTGCATATAGATAGTTTCTTTCAACTCTCCATGTAGAAATGCGGTCTTCACATCCATCTTTTCCAACTCAAGATCATACATGTTAATAATCGCCATAAGTACCCTTATAGAACAATGTTTTACCAACGGTGAAAAGATTTCATTGTAATCAATCCATTCCACCTGAGTAAAACCCTTTGCTACAAGTCTTGCCTTATAACTTGGTCCTTCAACCCCTGGTATACCTTCTTTCTTCTTAAACACCCACTTGCTTCCCAATACCCTTTGATTCTTAGGTAATGAAACAAGTTTCCAATTCTGGTTCTTCTCCAATGAAAGCATTTCCTCATTCATTGCCTTCAACCAATCCTTGCTTTCGTTTCTTTCTAATGCTTCCCTGAAGTTCTTTGGTTCCGAGTCTTGCAAATCTTCAGCTGCATTCAAAGCATAACATATGAGGTTAGCATAACCGTATCTTTCAGGTGGCTTAATTTATCTCCTTTTCCTATCTCTTGCTAGCCGATAGTCAGGATCAATTATTTCTTGGCCTTCACTCTCATCAGGTACTGGAGTCTGATCCTCCCCTTCCCTTTCATCAATGGTAGGCTCCACCTCAAGCTGAATTTTTTGTACCCCCGTTTCTGAGCTTGATTCCAGGTCTTTGCACTTCATCCCCATACGGGTCTCATCAAAAGTAACATCCCTGCTTATAATAAATTTTGATCCTCCAGGTTCCATCTTCCACAGTTTGTAACCTTTCAAACCTTCAGGATAACCAATGAAAATACACTTCACAGCTCTAGCATCAAGTTTGTCCTGTTTGACATTAGCAAATGCTAAAGCTCCGAAAACTTTCAAATTAGAGTAGTCTACCGGCCTCCCACTCCAAACCTCCATAGGTGTCTTAAGATCTATCCCAGTTGATGGACATCTATTAATCAAATATGTTGCAGTACTAACAGCTTCTCCCCATAAACTCTTGGACAATACAACTCCCAACAACATACGCCTCACACGCTCCAACAAGGTCTTATTCATTCTTTCAGCAAGACCATTATGTTGAGGTGTGTATTCAATGGTTCTATGCCTCTTTATACCTCTTTTCCTGCAAAACTCATTAAACTTCTCTGAAACAAACTCCAGGCCATTGTCAGTTCTTAACACTTTCAGTTTAGTTCCAATCTAATTTTCTACAAGTGTATGCCATTCTTTAAATTTTTCAAAAGCGTCACTTTTATTTTTCAGAATGTAAACCCATACCCTTCTAGAATAATCATCAATAATAGACATGAAATATGAACCTCCCCCATGAGTTTTAACTGATGCTGGACCCTAAAGATTCGAATGAACATCCATAAAAGGCTTAATAGATTTATGCACACTGTAACACCCCGTTCCCAAATATGACATAATAATATGCAACAATTATCAGAGTTCAACAAACAACGGAGTATTACATCTACTTTTCAAAATTTCATTTAAATAGAATATAAAACTATTTAAAAACATCAAGAATTTCCATCATATCAAATTTCTGCAGCGGAATATTTATTATAAAAATATCTCAAGTCATCTACATCAATCCTTGGCACAAAGGCCTCAACATAACAATATCCTCCAATAATGAAATCAATAACATAGTTCAACAAGTGATACATAAGGAATGAAGAATTAAATATGCAATATTCCCATCCCTCTACGCATCAGAGCCCTAGACACAGGAGCCATCAACCTACAAGCCTTCACTACCTGCACTTGCCCACAAGGCGGCAATTCCAGCAGAAGGGGTGAGTTCACAAATCAAAAGTAAATATACAGATATATGAATCATCAAAGTAAATTGAAACAACAACAACAAACAGCAACATTATCAACATCATCTCAACTTTATAATTTAAATTCATCTTTGATTAATATCAGCAACAACAACAACAACACTTGTGGCGACATCTCACCAACAACAATCCCAAAAGGACAACTCACTCCTACAACTAATGCAAGACTCCATCAACATCTAATGCATTATGCATGTGGTACCAACTACGCGCGTTGAATGCTAAGAATTCCAGGGCAATAAGCCCCCAACAGTTTGGATGGTTAAAGCATCCCAGGGCAATAAGCCCCCAATAGGTGAACGATAAAGCGTTCCAGGGCAATAAGCCCCCAACAGGTGAATGATAAACATTCCAGGGCAATAAGCCCCCAACAAAATGCATATGAGTATGAATGACTCTATGGTGTATATCAGCATACAACCCAACATCTTAATGGAGCATATCAGCATGCAACCAACAACAACAACAACTTAGGATACCCTCCCCAACTGGACAAGACCACTCAACATCAACAAGGCGATTCAATTAGCAAAGTATCAATATTTGCACATAAACATACATAAATCCCATCATAATCATCTTCATAATATAGTTTTATCATCTAAACAATTCTTAATAAATCCAATAAACATCTTAGAAAGCTTAGGTTTGGGCTTGGAACATCTTAGAAAAATCACATTTTGGGTCGCACAGGACCCAGCTCGCTTAAGCGAGCAGCATCTCGCTTGAGCGAGTCAAATGACGAAAGTTGGGTTTTAGTTCGCTTGAAGCTTGCTTCTGGTTCGCTTAAGCGAACAGGTTAAATACACTATCCTGGGCGTATCTCGCTTAAGCGACGGGAATCTCGCTTAAGCGACGGGAATCTCGCTTAAGCGACGCAAATGACGAAGGTTAGCATTTTGCTCGCTCGGGGTTCGCTCGTGGCTCGCTTAAGCGAGCGGCTAAAAATTCAGACTGGGCGTAGCAAAGTGTCGCTCGCTTGAGCGAAGGGTATCTCGCTTAAGCGAGTGTTCATCTGGGCAGAATTTAACCTACGATTTCTAACTCCATTTTCATCCAAAAATCCCATTTTTAATCCCCCAATCACCCAAAATGGTTTAGGAACAATGTTTATGGGTTAAAGACACAACAAAACATCAGAACATATCATAACAACATTATTGACAACACAATTCAGCAAGAATGAGCAATTTATCATATTTCTTAAACCTAGAACAACAATCACCAAATCCAATTTAATTTCATGGAAACACATACATATATATTACAATTGAAGAGTAAACCCACCCTTACCTTAATTCAGCAAATTTCTACAACAAATGGATGAATTTCCCTCTTCCTAGCTCTCCCCTTGTTCTTGGCTCTTTTCTCCCAAAACTCTGTTTGTTCTTTACTGTACGTACAAAAATGTTTTCTTTCCTTACTGGTTTTTCTCTTTTCTTTCTAACAAAACATAACCCCCCTTTTCTCTTTACTCCCTCACTTAATTCCTTTTAATTTTCATTAACCCCCTCCTAACTCTACTAATTCTAAATAACCATTATTCTCCTATTTCCAAAAATAATATTATTTCTTCTACTCCACTTAAATAGTAAAAATCATTACTACTTCTTTATAATAAAATATATTAAAATAGCAAACACCAATAATTCACATAAATCAACATAAATAATTCTAAAGCACATAAAACACACACAAATCAACTAAAATAAATAAATAAATAATAACTTAGGGCGTTACAACTCTCCCCAACTTAGAGAATTTCGTCCTCGAAATAATACCTTAAGCTACAAACAACTCAGGATAGGACTCTTGCATCTTGCTCTCCAACTCCCAAGTCAAACTCTCACCGGTTACACCGCCCCAAACAACTCTAACCAGAGGTATTTCCTTGCCTCTCAACTGCTTCACCTTACGATCATCAATCCTCAAAGGCAAAGTCTCAACAGTAAGATTATCTCTAACCTGCACATCATCCCTAGGAATAACATGCGAAGGATCTGCTACATACTTCCTCAACTGCGAGACATGAAACACATCATGCAAGTTCGATAGATGTGGTGGCAATCCAATCCTGTATGCCACGGTTCCAACTCTCTCGGAAATCTGGTAAGGACCAATGAACTTTGGAGTCAACTTCTTCGACTTCAATGCGCGTCCTACACCCGTCATCGGAGTAACCCTCAAAAACACATGCTCACCCTCCTGAAACTCAAGGGCTTTTCTCCTTTTGTCATGGTAACTCTTCTGACGATCTTGAGATGCTTTCATCTGTTCTCTTATCATCTTGACCTTTTCCGTAGTCTGCTGCACTAACTCAGGTCCTAATACAACACTTTCACCCGACTCAAACCAACATAGAGGAGTTCTACACCTTCGACCATACAAAGCTTCGAACGGTGCCATACCAATACTCGAATGGTAACTATTATTATAGGTAAACTCTATTAACGGTAAGTGGCTGTCCCAAGCTCCACCTTGCTCGAGTACACACACCCTCAACAAATCATCTAAGGATTGGATAGTTCTCTCCGACTGACCATCTGTCTGCGGATGATAAGCCGAACTCAATCTTAACTTCGAACCCAAGGCATCTTGCAAACTCTTCCAAAACCTCGAAGTAAACCTCGGATCTCTATCCGACACAATACTAGATGGAACACCATGCAAATTCACAATGTCACGAATGTAAATCTCCGCCAACTGAGCTACCGGATAAGTAATATTGATCGGAATAAAGTGCGCCGACTTAGTCAACCTGTCAACCACGACCCAAATGGCATCATGCCCTCTTGGAGTATTCGGTAAACTCGTTACAAAGTCCATCGAAATGCTATCCCATTTCCACTCAGGTACATCTAACGGAACCAACAACCCTGCAGGCCTCTGATGCTCAACCTTGGACTTCTGGCAAGTCAAACACGCATAAACAAATTGCGCAACATCCCTCTTCAAACCGGACCACCAAAATAATTTCTTCAGGTCATGATACATTTTAGTAGCTCCAGGATGAATACTCAGACTACTCTTGTGACTTTCTTCTAAAATCAACTTTTTCAAATCCTCATCATCAGGAATACAAATCCTTCCTCTAAACCTCAACACACCTTGGTCATCAACCTTGAAATCACTATCCGCATTTTGATCACTAGCAGCCATCAAATCCACGAACTTAACATCAAGCTTCTGCGCCTCTCTGATACTATTCAAGAAATCACTATTAATCTTTAACATGCCCAACTTCACACTCTGAGGCGATCTTTCACAAACAAGACTCAAGTCTCTAAATTGTTCAAGCAACTCGAATTCTTTCACCATCAACGCCGACATATGCAATGTCTTTCTACTCAACGCATCAGCCACAACATTAGCTTTACCAGGATGGTAATTCAAACCAAAATCGTAATCCTTAAGCAACTCAAGCCACCTTCTCTGCCTCATGTTCAACTCCTTCTGGTCAAACAGGTACTTTAAACTCTTATGATCACTAAACACCTCGAATCTGGAGCCATACAAATAGTGCCTCCAAATCTTCAACACAAATACCACAGCTGCCAACTCTAAATCATGCGTAGGATAATTCTTCTCATGCACCCTCAGCTGTCTAGAAGCATACGCTACCACCTTGCCATCTTGCATCAAAACACCACCTAATCCCAGCTTAGATGCATCACAATACACAACAAAAGGTTCTTCTGGCTTTGGCAAAATCAAAATAGGAGCAGTCGTCAATCTTTGCTTCAACTCATTGAAACTACTCTCACATTGAGCATCCCACACAAATGCTTTACCTTTACAGGTCAGCTGCGTCAAAGGAAGTGCTAACTTCGAGAATCCTTCAATAAACCTGCGGTAATAACCAGCCAACCCAAGAAAACTTCTTACCTCAGTAACTGACTTTGGTGTCTCCCACTGCGACACAGCATCAACCTTCGAAGGATCTACAGCAATACCTTTACCAGAAATAATGTGACCAAGAAAACTTACTTCATTCAGCCAGAACTCGCACTTGGATAACTTGGCATACAATTTCTTCTCTTTCAGTACTTGCAAAACAATCTTCAAGTGCTCTGCATGCTCTGCCTCAGTCTTAGAATAGATCAATATGTCATCAATAAAAACCACCACGAACTGATCCAGATACTCATGAAAAATTCGGTTCATGTATTCCATAAACACACCAGGTGCATTCGTCACACCGAAAGGCATCACCTTATACTCATAGTGACCATACCGCGTCCTAAACGCCGTCTTTTGCATGTCCTCATCCTTCACCTTTATCTGATGGTAACCTGACCTCAAATCAATCTTGCTAAAAACGCGGGCACCCACTAGTTGATCCATCAAATCATCTATTCTCGGAAGTGGATACCTATTCTTGATCGTCACTTTATTCAACTGACGATAATCAATACACAGCCGCATGCTACCATCCTTCTTCTTTACCAACAACACCGGCGCTCCCCACGGTGAAACACTCGGTCTCACAAACTTCTTGTCAAGCAAATCCTCTAATTGTTTCTTCAATTCAGCCAACTCCGAAGCTGACATACGGTAAGGAGCCATCGACACAGGCTTCGTACCCGGCACAAGGTCTATCGAAAATTCCACTTCTCTCTCCGGTGGCACATCTGGAATCTCATCAGGGAAAACTTCAGGAAATTCCTTCACAACAGGCAGCCTATCAATCACAGCTTGGTTCTCCACCGACAAGAATGCTAACAAAGAAAACATCAACACGCCATCCTTTTCTAAACGCTTCATCTCTTTAGTGGATAAGAATTCTGCTCCACTCTCTTCTTCAGCAGAAGAAAACCGCACAGTCTTGGTAAAGCAATTAATCAAGACATGATTGTATTCCAACCAATTCATTCCCAATATTACATCCATTCCCACCAATGGCAAACAAACGAGATCAACTTCAAAATCTCTACCAAAAACAGACAACGGACAACTTAAACAGACAAGGGAAGTAGTCACTGAACCCTTAGCTGGAGTTTCAACAACCATCTCCCCTTTCATATCAGACATAATCAAACCCAATCTTTGTGCACAGTCAATAGCAATGAAACAATGCGTTGCACCAGTATCTATTATAGCAATTAAAGGAGTACCACTAAAGAAACAAGTACCTCTGATAAGTCGATCCTCCTGATCAGTCTGAGTACCGGTCAAGGCAAAAACTCTACCACTGGTCTGCGCCTTCTTAGGCTGAGTGCACTGAGAACCAATGTGACCTTCTTCATTACAGTTGAAACAAACAATGTCCCCACGCTTGCATTCGGTGACAGTGTGACCCTTCTTTCCGCATCTGAAGCACTTCTTCTCATCACGGGTGCAAGCATTACTCTTGTGGCCTTTCACACCACACTTATAACAAACCACTTCAGCAGGAGTATCTCTACGTGCAGGTCTCCTCTCATCGTGCATTCTTTGCTTACCTTTATCAGCTGGGGCACTATAAGGCTTTGGGCGACTCTGCTGCCCTTTTCCCTTGCGGTCATTCATCACCTTGTAGTGAGCTTTAGTGTCCTCTTCATATATCCTACAACTGCTCACCAACTCAGAAAAGTCTCTGATCTTCTGATAGCCAATGGCCCGCTTGATATCAGCTCGCAGACCATTTTCAAACTTAATACATTTGGAGAACTCAGCAGTCTCCGCAGCATAATGTGGATAGAACTTGGCAAGCTCCACGAACTTAGCAGCATACTCCGTAATGGACATGTCTCCTTGCTTCAGCTCAAGGAATTCTATCTCTTTCTTACCTCGGACATCCTCCGGAAAATACCACCTCAGGAACTCTCTTCGGAACACAGCCCATGTAATTTCAGCTCCTTCAGCTTGGAGTATGGGTTGAGTGCTTACCCACCAGTCGTCAGCCTCCTCTGCTAACATATGGGTGCCAAACCGCACCATCTGAACATCCGTACACTGCATTACCCGGAAGATCCTCTCGACTTCCTTCAGCCAGGTCTGTGCTCCATCAGGGTCGTACCTTCCCTTAAAGGTTGGTGGATGATTCCTCAAGAAAGTTTCAAGCATCCTTAAACCTTCACCAGCCCCACCAGCACCTTGCTGTTGTCCAACAACTTGAGCCATTGCTTGCAAAGCAGCAGCAAGAGCAGCATCATTCCTTCCGGCCATCTCGATAGTTCTACATAACAACAAGAATTAGAACAACAAAGACAGTTTTAAACCTGTCACACTACTCTACATGGCTCGACACGACTCTACTAATGGTCTGACAGACCGACCTGCTCTGATACCAATTGTAACACCCCGTTCCCAAATATGACATAATAATATGCAACAATTATCAGAGTTCAACAAACAACGGAGTATTACATCTACTTTTCAAAATTTCATTTAAATAGAATATAAAACTATTTAAAAACATCAAGAATTTCCATCATATCAAATTTCTGCAGCGGAATATTTATTATAAAAATATCTCAAGTCATCTACATCAATCCTTGGCACAAAGGCCTCAACATAACAATATCCTCCAATAATGAAATCAATAACATAGTTCAACAAGTGATACATAAGGAATGAAGAATTAAATATGCAATATTCCCATCCCTCTACGCATCAGAGCCCTAGACACAGGAGCCATCAACCTACAAGCCTTCACTACCTGCACTTGCCCACAAGGCGGCAATTCCAGCAGAAGGGGTGAGTTCACAAATCAAAAGTAAATATACAGATATATGAATCATCAAAGTAAATTGAAACAACAACAACAAACAGCAACATTATCAACATCATGTCAACTTTATAATTTAAATTCATCTTTGATTAATATCAGCAACAACAACAACAACACTTGTGGCGACATCTCACCAACAACAATCCCAAAAGGACAACTCACTCCTACAACTAATGCAAGACTCCATCAACATCTAATGCATTATGCATGTGGTACCAACTACGCGCGTTGAATGCTAAGCATTCCAGGGCAATAAGCCCCCAACAGTTTGGATGGTTAAAGCATCCCAGGGCAATAAGCCCCCAACAGGTGAACGATAAAGCGTTCCAGGGCAATAAGCCCCCAACAGGTGAATGATAAACATTCCAGGGCAATAAGGCCCCAACAAAATGCATATGAGTATGAATGACTCTATGGTGTATATCAGCATACAACCCAACATCTTAATGGAGCATATCAGCATGCAACCAACAACAACAACAACTTAGGATACCCTCCCCAACTGGACAAGACCACTCAACATCAACAAGGCGATTCAATTAGCAAAGTATCAATATTTGCACATAAACATACATAAATCCCATCATAATCATCTTCATAATATAGTTTTATCATCTAAACAATTCTTAATAAATCCAATAAACATCTTAGAAAGCTTAGGTTTGGGCTTGGAACATCTTAGAAAAATCACATTTTGGGTCGCACAGGACCCAGCTCGCTTAAGCGAGCAGCATCTCGCTTGAGCGAGTCAAATGACGAAAGTTGGGTTTTAGTTCGCTTGAAGCTCGCTTCTGGTTCGCTTAAGCGAATAGGTTAAATACACTATCCTGGGCGTATCTCGCTTAAGCGACGGGAATCTTGCTTAAGCGACGCAAATGAAGAAGGTTAGCATTTTGCTCGCTCGGGGTTCGCTCGTGGCTCGCTTAAGCGAGCGGCTAAAAATTCAGACTGGGCGTAGCAAAGTGTCGCTCGCTTGAGCGAAGGGTATCTCGCTTAAGCGAGTGTTCATCTGGGCAGAATTTAACCTACGATTTCTAACTCCATTTTCATCCAAAAATCCCATTTTTAATCCCCCAATCACCCAAAATGGTTTAGGAACAATGTTTATGGGTTAAAGACACAACAAAACATCAGAACATATCATAACAACATTATTGACAACACAATTCAGCAAGAATGAGCAATTTATCATATTTCTTAAACCTAGAACAACAATCACCAAATCCAATTTAATTTCATGGAAACACATACATATATATTACAATTGAAGAGTAAACCCACCCTTACCTTAATTCAGCAAATTTCTACAACAAATGGATGAATTTCCCTCTTCCTAGCTCTCCCCTTGTTCTTGGCTCTTTTCTCCCAAAACTCTGTTTGTTCTTTACTGTACGTACAAAAATGTTTTCTTTCCTTACTGGTTTTTCTCTTTTCTTTCTAACAAAACATAACCCCCCTTTTCTCTTTACTCCCTCACTTAATTCCTTTTAATTTTCATTAACCCCCTCCTAACTCTACTAATTCTAAATAACCATTATTCTCCTATTTCCAAAAATAATATTATTTCTTCTACTCCACTTAAATAGTAAAAATCATTACTACTTCTTTATAATAAAATATATTAAAATAGCAAACACCAATAATTCACATAAATCAACATAAATAATTCTAAAGCACATAAAACACACACAAATCAACTAAAATAAATAAATAAATAACAACTTAGGGCGTTACACACACCCACCCCAAACTTCACCTTGTGTTGTTTGCCTAGCGTGCAATTATCACAGAAATCTAGTTTGTTCAATTTTTCATTCCTTAGTAAACCTTGTTTAGCTAGCTCAACCAAACCCCTCTCACTGACATGACCTAACCTCAAATGCCACAGTTTAGTTATGTCTAAATTGTCTACACTAGCAACCGATGCATGAGTTATAACAGAGGAACCTCTAAAATATATAAACAATGTATTTTAGACCTTTTAGCAATAACTAATGCACCATGAGAAATTCCCATCATACCACTTTCAATTCTAGTACAATATCCTAGACCATCAAACATGCTTATGTTGGAACAAAATGTGTTTAACAATAAACCTTGAAGAGTTTTGATGATAACAAGGTATTAAAAATTGACAATTGGTATTGCTAACATTTGTTCAAGTGTACAGGACCATAGGCAAAGTTTTATATCTTACAAAGGTTCTGAATGAACAAATAGAGAGCAAAGAAACCAAAAATATGAAGCTTAAAGCGTCTAAAGTAAAGTGCTCCTGAAGATTTGTGCTCCTGAAGTATATGACGTCATCAGAAGCTGGCTCCTCAGAAGCTGCAGTACATCACCAGAAGCAAAATGATTCAAGATTTAAATGTGTCAAGTGTTGTATTATGGAACGTAATTCATATTAGAGTGGCAGAAGATCACATGGAAGTCATATGATCTCTTTGAAAGCATTTGAAGGCATCCGGTTGCTAAAATACAAAGAGCGTTGACATTGTACTCTGTACGAACTGTACAACCACCTTCTCCACTACTCTATTTCTTTGTCCCTGCTACAAGACAAGAATAACAGCTCTCATATACAACCACACCTTCATAGGACAATAATTTAATCAGGCAAAGAATCATTGGTGAAAGATCAAGCTTCAACAACGACTCTTTTTGGATATGTTAGGCACTTACAACGTTCATTTCACACCTCTATATAAAGGAGTGAATACTTGAAGAACAAAAAGACTCTACAACATTTTTGAAAGCGCCAAAACTCTGTCAAATTGTTCAGCATCCAAAAGTTCACTTAGAATTTCAGTTTTCAAGTTCATATCTTTGAAATTCTAAAGTCTTAAGAGTCTGTATTTGATTTGTATTGTGAACACCACTGATTGTATATCAAGTGTTCAACCTCAAACTTGTTCTTTGTAATTTTGTTTGATAGAAGTATCTTGCTTGAGTGCTTGAGCATTAGAAGTCTCTTGATTGTGTTCTTGAGCATTTGAAGTCTCTTGCTTGTGTGCTTGAGCATTTGTAATCAGATATTACTTATAGTGAACTTTCCTTGGAAGTGTAAGGGGGACAGGACTACTTCCGGTTTGTGGAAGGAACCTGTATAAATTGCTTGTGTCTTTCTTCTTCTCTTTTCTCTCTGTTTTCATTCCATTGCACACGCTCCTGATCACCTTCTTCAGAAGCTATCCACATTGCTTCTGATCACAGTGTTCTAGAGTTTTTGAGAAAACTTGGAAAAAGACTAACACAATTCAACCCCCCTTCTTGTGTTTTTCTCCCCTTCAATTGGTATCTAGAGCCTTGGTTCTGTTGATAAACATCTAACAGTGTAACAGTCCAAGATCTGAGAAAAACATGTCTGCTGAATCATCTGTTTCTGGTTTTGCTGGTTCTGGAAGTAATCATAATGTTGTGCCATATGATTACAATGAAAAGAAAACTGACTCAGGGAAAGTTCCAAAGTTTAATGGAGATCCTGAAGAGTTTTCTTGGTGGAAAACCAACTTCTACAGTTATATCATGGGCTTAGATGAAGAACTATGGGATATTCTGAAAGATGGAGTTGGTGACGTAGTCCTTGATGAAGAAGGAGCTGCTGTTGATAGAAAGATTCATACTCCTGCTCAGAAGAAGATGTACAAGAAACATCACAAGATCAGAGGCTCTCTTGTTTCTACGATACGACGTTCAGAGTACATGAAGATGAGTGATAAATCTATTGTAAAGGCTATGTTTGCATCTTTATGTGCTAACTATGAAGGAAGCAAGAAAGTTAGAGAAGCCAAAGCATTGATGCTTGTTCATCAGTATGAGTTGTTCAAGATGAAGGATGATGAAAGTATTGAGGATATGTACTCAAGATTTCAAACCCTAGTCTCTGGACTTCAAATATTGAAGAAAAGCTATGTTGTTTCTGATCATGTAAGCAAGATACTCAGAAGTCTGCCTGCCAGATGGAGACCAAAGGTGACTGCCATTGAGGAAGCTAAAGATTTAAATACTTTAAGTGTCGAAGATCTTGTTAGTTCTCTCAAAGTTCATGAGTTAAGTCTTAATGAACATGAGTCTACTAAGAAGAGTAAATCAATAGCTCTTCCATCCAAAGGCAAGTCATCGAAAGCTCTTAAAGTGGTTGAGTCTGAAGAAGAAGATTCACCCAATGGAGATTCTGATGAAGAGGTTACTGAGATGATGGCTATGCTCTCAAACAGACTTCAGTATCTAGCCAAGAAGAACAAGAAGTTTCTGTCTAGAAGGGGTAGCTTCAGAAGCTCAAAGAAGGAAGATCAGAAGGGATGCTTTAACTGCAAGAAGCCTGGTCATTTCATTGCTGATTGCCCTGATCTTCAGAAGGAAAAATCAAAGGATAAGTCAAAGAAGCCAACATTCAAGTCAAGCAAGTTCAAGAAACAAATCAAGCAGAGTTTGATGGCAACATGGGATGATTTGGATAATGAATCTGAGTCTGACAAAGATGAATCTAATGAAGGTGCAAAGATAGTTGTTGGGTTAGTAGCTACGGCAACTTCAGAAGCTGAAACTGAATCAGATTCAGAATATGAAAATGAGGTATATTCCAAAATCCCTAAAGAAGAACTGATAGAGTCACTTAAAGAACTCTTCACTCATTTTGAACTAAGAACCAATGAGTTGAAAGTTTTGAAAGAAAAATATGTTGTTTTGATGAAGCAACAAGAATCAACTTTATTGGATCTGAAAGCTTCTGAAGAAGGACTTAGAAGTTTTGACTTCATATGAAAAACTTTTGAAGACAAGCTCAAGTTCTTGTGCCAGAAGCTACAAGAAAAATGTGATGGAAAGTCTTTAAGTAACCATGAGATTGCTCTTGAAGATTTCATTATTTCTGGTATTGACAGAAGCAGAATTGCTTATATGATTTATAGCATTTACAAGAACAATGACAAAGGGATTGGGTTTTCATAAGCTAAGTCTAATGAAACCAATCTTAAAGCATATTGTGAATGCATTAAGGAAGGATTGAAAACCTTCTTTGTTCCTGAAGGTGCCAAAGCGGAAACTGTTGCTCAATCAGAACCTGAAGCTTCCAGTTCTAAGGCTAAGATTACTTCAAAGCCAAAGAACTTCAAGCCTAAGGTTGTGGTAAATTCTGAATCTAAGACCTCAAAGATTAAGATTCTGAAAAGATCAGAACCTGTTCCTCAGAGTCTGATGAAGTCAGAATCTGATGTCCTAAAGTCTAAGGTTCAGAAGGGCAAAACAGTTGCTACTTCTGAAGTATCAAAACCAAAAGTTGAAAAACCTAAGGTAATGATTAATCGGAAGCTACCCAAAGCGCACCTCAAGGAACATGGAATGATGAGTAAAACTTCCAGCACTAACCTAAAAGGACCCATAAAACAATGGGTACCTAAATCTGAAACTGTCAATGTTGCATATTTGCCTAAAAGCAAAGCCAAGGCAAAAATCATGGTACCTAGACAGCAGTTGCTCAAGGCACATGACTGGAGAGAAGTCAATGTTCCTATCCCTCACAATGAAAGAAGGAGGAAATGTAAAGTTTGGAGGCAACCAGTCTGGGAAGATTATTGGTACGGGGACTATTGGTAATTCTTCTATCTCTATCAATAATGTGTGGTTGGTAGATGAACTTGAACATAACCTATTGAGTATCAGTCAATTTTGTGACAATGGTTATGACGTGATGTTTGAAAAGACCAATTGCACTATAATCAACAAAAACGACAAGTCCATAGTATTCAAAGGGAAGAGAACAGAAAATGTCTACAAAATCAATTTCTCTGAACTGGTTGATCAGAAGGTAATTTTCCTTCTGTCAATGAATGATAAGAAATGGATATGGCACAAAAGGTTGGGACATGTTAACTGAGGTTAATCTCTAAGCTTAGTAAGTTACAACTTGTCAAAGACCTTCCTGACATTGATTATCATTCAGATGCACTTTGTGGTGCATGCCAGAAAGGAAAAATTGTGAAATCATCCTTTAAAGCAAAAGACATTGTTTCTACCTCCAGACCTTTAGAATTACTCTATATTGATTTATTTGGACCAGTAAGCATTGCATCTTTATATGGAAGTAAATATGGATTAGTTATTGTTGATGATTACATTAGATGGACTTGGGTGAAATTCCTGAGAAGTAAAGATCATGCATATGATGTATTCAACAACTTCTGCACACAAATTCAATCTGAAAAAGAAACAAAGATTTTGAAAATCAGAAGTGATCACTGTGGTGAGTTTGAAAATGAGCCATTTGAAGCTTTTTACGAAAAACATGGAATTTTCCATGAATTCTCTTCTCCTAGAACTCCACAACAAAATGGGGTTGTAGAGAGAAAGAATAGAACTTTACAAGAAATGGCCAGAACCATGATTCATGAAAACAATTTAGCAAAACATTTTTGGGCAGAAGCAGTGAATACAGCGTGTTATGACGAGAATAGGATCTATAGCAGACCTATCTTGGAGAAAACAACATATGAACTCTTTAAAGGAAGAAAAACCAATATCTCTTTCTTTCATCAATTTGGATTTACATGTTACATTCTGAACAACAAGCTCTACCTAAAGAAATTTGATGCCAAGGCCCAAAGAGGAATCTTTTTAGGTTACTCTAAAAGGTCAAAGGCATACATAGTGTATAATTCAGAGACACTCTGTGTTGAAGAATCTATGCACGTTAAATTTGATGACAAAGAGCTTGGAGATAAAACTTCAAAGCAAGATGAAGGTTTTGCAGAGATACACGTTTCTGAAGATACTCCATAACCTAATCAGATAGTTGAATCTGAAGACAGTCCAAAAGCTGAACCCACCACAGAAGCACAAGATGAAGTTGCTTCTGATGACGCTCAAAATGGTTCTGAGCAAGTAGATTCCTCCAGAAACACTTTCAAATACAAGTCTTCACATCCTGAGGATCAAATCATTGGAAACAAAGAAAGTCCCATAAGAACAAGATTATACTTCAGACAAGAAGATTCAATGATAGGACTGATATCAATGATTGAACCTACAACAGTTGATGAAGCACTTTCAGATGATGGATGGATCTTAGCTATGCAAGAAGAGATGAATCAATTTCAACGAAATGATGTGTGGGATCTGGTACCCAAACCTTCTCTGAAGAACATTATTGGAACAAAATGGGTATTCAGAAACAAACTGAATGAACAAGGTGAAGTAACCAGAAACAAAGCCAGACTTGTTGCGCAAGGATACAGTCAACAAGAAAGCATTGATTACACTGAAATGTTTGCTCCAGTTGTGAGATTGGAAGCAATCAGGTTACTTTTATCTTATGCGATTAATCATGGAATAATATTATATCAAATGGATGTCAAGAGTGCATTTCTCAATGGTGTCATTGAAGAAAAAGTGTATGTCAAGCAACCTCGTGGTTTTGAGGATCTGAAGCATCCTGACCATGTTTACAAACTAAAGAAATCACTATATGGCTTGAAACAAGCTCCCAGAGCTTGGTATGATAGACTTAGTAATTTCCTGATTAAAAATGATTTTAAACGAGGACAAGTTGACACAACACTCTTCAAAAGGACCCTTGAGAAAGATATTCTTGTTGTCCAAATATACGTTGATGATATAATATTTTGTTCTACTAATGCATCTCTTTGCAATGAGTTTTCTAAGTTAATGCAGGATGAATTTGAAATGAGCATGATGGGAGAGCTGAAGTTCTTCCTGGGCATTCAAATCAATCAATGCAAAGATTGAGTATATGTTCATCAAACTAAATATACAAAGGAGCTTCTGAAGAAGTTCAAGCTTGAAGATTGTAAAGTAATGAACACTCCAATGCATCCTACATGCACCTTAAGCAAAGAAGATGAATGATCAAAAGTGGATCAGAAGCTATACAGAGGTACGATTGGTTCTCTGTTATACCTCACTACATCTAGGCCAGATATTTTGTTCAGTGTATGCTTGTGTGCAAGGTTTCAGTCAGATCCTAGAGAATCTCACTTAACTATAGTTAAAAGAATCTTCAGGTATCTGAAAGGAACAACTAATCTTGGACTCCTCTATAGAAAATCCTTAGATTACAAGTTGATTGGATTCTGTGATGCTGACTATGCTGGTGATAGGATTGAAAGAAAGTCAACCAGTGGCAATTGTCAATTTCTGGGTGATAATCTGATATCATGGGCTAGCAAAAGACAAGAAACCATTGTTATGTCTATAGCAGAAGCAGAATACATTTCAGCTGCAAGTTGTTGCACACAACTACTTCTGATGAAACATCAGTTGGAAGACTATCAGATTAATGCTAACAGTATTCCGATCTTTTGTGATAATACTGCTGCTATTTGTTTTTCAAAGAATCCAATTTTACATTCAACAGCCAAGCATATTGAGATCAAACACCATTTTATCAGAGATTATGTTCAAAAAGGAATTTTAGATATACAATTCATTGACACTGAAAATCAATGGGCTGATATATTTACTAAGCCTTTAAGAGTTGAAAGATTTGATTTTATAAAGAAAAATTTGAACATGCATTATGTGTTTGATTAAAATTGCTTGCTCATGAATAAGAAGTTTAGGTTCTGAAGTCAGTTCAGAAGTCACGGTCCATTAGAAGCTCTTAACTGAGGTTCTGAGGAAAATGTGCTCCTGATGATGTCATCAGAATTTCAAACTTCAGAAGTGGAATCCTTGTGCTTCTGAATAGTAGGAGTTAGTGGAATTTCTGGAGTTACTTCTGGTGACACCTGTTCCACTAACTTTGACAGCGTATCTGAAGTTTGTCAACGTGGCTTAAGTGTATTGGTGTGTAACTCAAAGGGCAATGACGATGTCTATGCTTTGAAAGTACTACCTCGCGCCCCCAATTGTCATTAATGTTGTGTTTGTTTGCCCCCTGCGTATTCAAACGTTTTACTGAAAACACTTAGTCACATCACACACCTCTCACTTCACTACATACTGTTGGAACAAAATGTGTTTAACAAAAAATCCTAAAGAGTTTTGATGATAACAAGGTATTAAAATTTGACAATTGGTATTGCTAACATTTGTTCAAGTGTACAGGACCATAGACCAAGTGTTATATCTTACAAAGGTTCTGTAAGAACAAATAAAGAGCAAAAGAAACATTATTTGAAGCTTAAAGCGCTCCTGAAGATTTGCGCTCCTGAAGACTTGCGCTACTGAAGAATATGACGTCATCAGAAGCTGAAGGTACTCAGAAGCTGGTTCTTCAGAAGCTGCAGTATTTCACCAGAAGCAAAATGATTCAAGTTTTTGTGAATTAAGGGTTGTATTTTGGAGCGAAAGTCATGTAGAAGTGGTAAAAGATCACATGGAGGTCACACGTTCTCGTTTGAAAGCATCAGGTTGCTAAAATACAAAGAGCGTTGACAAATGTACTATGTACGAACTGTACAACCACCTTCTCCACTACTCTGTTCTTTGTCTCAACTACCAGACAAGAATAACAGCTCTCATGTACAACCAAGCCTGCATTCTTGTTTCCTCTCAACCGGAATGGATTTGAAATTGATCCTTTATAGGACAATAACTTAATCAGGCAAAGAATCATTGGTGAAAGATCAAGCTTCAACAACGACTCTTTTTGGATGAATTGGCACTTACAACGTTCATCTCACACCTCTATATAAAGGAGTGAAGACTTGAAGAACAATATGACTCTACAACATTTTTGAAAGCGCCAAAACTCTGTCAAATTGTTCCGCATCCAAAAGTTCACTTAGAATTTCAGTTTTCAAGTTCATATCTTTGAAATTCATAAGTCTTAAGAGTCTGTATCTGAATTACTTTGTGAACACCACTGATTGTATATCAAGTGTTCAACCTCAAACATTTTCCTTGTAATTTTGTTTGATAGAAGTCTCTTGCTTGTGTGCTTGAGCATTAGAAGTCTCTTGATTGTGTTCTTGAGCATTTGAAGTCTCTTGCTTGTGTGCTTGAGCATTTGTAATCAGATATTACATTTAGTGAACTCTCCTTGAAAGTGCAAGGGGGACAGGACTACTTCCGATTTGTGGAAGGAACCTGTATAAATTGCTTGTGTCCTGCTTCTTCTCTTTTCTCTCTGGTTATCATTCCGCTGCATACGCTCATGAACCTCATCTTCAGAAGCTGTCTCAATTGCTTTTGATCATTAGTGTTCTGAGTTTTTAAGAGAAAACGAAATTAAGTAAAACACAATTCAACCCCCCCTTCTTGTGTTTTTCTCCCCTTCACATACACTTTCATTTCGTAATAGCTAAGTAAAAACTCTCTCTCTCTCTCTCTCTCTCTCTCTCTCTCTCTCTCAAAAACCTTAGAACCCTAAAAACTATCATCTTCTTCAATCATCAATGGCATCCTCAAGTTCTGCTCAAGTTACTGCTCAACAAGCTAAAGGTCAGCAAGAACGTGCTGCTTATGAATTAAAAGGCGTAACCATGAGTTTAAAAGAATGGCAGCTGAAGATTCAAACAGAGAATCCAGTTGATTTCACGTCTCTTGCGCATCTTGGTTGTGACATTCAAAAATACTATGAAACTCAAGGGCTGATGAACTACTTCAAAATGCTGAATGACCCTATGTACAAAACACTCAGCAGGTATTTCTAGGTAAGAGCTTCAGTCTATGATAAAGAAGCATCTGAAGAAGAAGAAAGGGAGAAGGTACTGATTGACCCCACACTTGCTGGAAAGACTAGAGAAGAAATGGGTTTGGAACCCTTCAAGCACACTGAGATAAGATCAAGTGTTATGCGAATTCTGGTGTATATTTATGAGGAAATCATTGCATGTGTCATTGGAGCAGAAGCAACAGGAAAATACTCTAGTATTGAGATACCAAACTCCAAGACAAGCTCATGGAATGATATTGCGAACAAGACTCTGTTCAACTCAACAACACCAGGAAAATATAGTGATCTAAGCATGAAGAACAAAATGCTTCTGAAGATTCAGTACGAAAACCTGCTACCAAAAGGTGGTAGCAATGATCAATCATCCTTGGTTCACAAGGTCTTTCTTCATCACATCATCAATGGAGAAAAGGTGAATGTGCCCAAGTACATCTTCAGGCACATGATCAAAGAACTGAGGGAAAGCCAGAAGAAATGCAGAGTCTGGGTTCCCTATGGAAGACTGATTTAAGAAATCTTCCATCAAGGAGGTATCCTTCAAGCTCTAAGTGAAGTCAACTACTTCACTGATGAGAAACTAGAGACTGAGACTGGCAAAGTGATTAATGCCAACACTCTTTAAAATATGAGGTTGATTCCTAAGGTAACAAAGCTGAAGACTGACATAAACGAGTCAAGAGCTGTGTCAAATCTGATGGAGGGCTTCCCTCCTATCTGCAAGAAAGACACTTTGGTTGTACAAATGGCTCTCATTGCTGACTACTATGAGACCCATGGCAAGATCATCAGTCTAGATGAAGTTCCAGAAGAAATGTACGGAGGTGAGCTACCTGTAGCCAAAAGCAGAAAGTCTAAGAGGAAAGACTTGTCTGAAGAAGAATACTTGGCTGAGGAGCAGCCCTCAAAGAAGATCAAGTCCAACACTGTTGTCAAAGCACCTGAAGAAGGTGATTCTGGAATACAACCTATTCAAGAAAAAGCTGAAGGTGTTCTCGGAAAGAGAACAAGAGATAGTCAAGAAGCTGGACCTTCTCCAACACAAGTTCCTAGGATTCCCAAGAAGCTTAGAAAGAAAGCTGTCAGAAAATTGAAGAACACATCTGAAGCAAAAGAGAAAGAAATTAGAGAAATGGTTGATGAAGTTACAGATGAGACTGCAAAAGAGCTGGTGAATGAGGTTGTGGACTATGTCAGAAAGGAAGCTTTGGATAGAGAGACTGCAATTACAGCTGCTGCTGAAGTAATCAATGTGTCCAGAGAAGTTCAGGAGCTAGCTACTTCTAAAGTAGGAGCTTCTGAGCAACATGCCTCTGAAGAGCATCTTCAACCAGAATCTCTTGAAGGTAATTCTCTTTCCAAAACTACAGTTGCTGAAGTTGTAGCCCTTAGTTCAAACTCTGACTCACCCTCTTCATCCTCTTCTTCTGAACCCTCATCGTCCTCATCTACTGATAGTGATGATATACCTCTCAGTAGAGCTGTACCTTCACTCAGAAATAAAACCCCATCACCATCAACCAAACTTCACAAAGAACCTGCTACTGATTCATTCATGCTAGTCTATGAATCTGTTGAGGCAAGTATCATTGCTTTGCAACAAATTCGACTTGAAAAATGGAAGAATCTACCTGAAAATCACCCATTACAACCACCTGTGATTAAAGCAATTCAATCTTTACCTGCTTCTGCAGAGGGTGCAAGTAATTTATCAAGGACAGATCTTGATATGTTAAATGAATCAGTTACTACTCCTAAATCTCCAACACCAAATACATCCAACTATAATCTATCCCCTGAACAAACTGTCATCTATAACCTAGAAAGAAACTATTCAGGAGAACTGCCTGAATACCAACAACAAATGACCTCTGATATAACTTCTGATGAAGTTGTTATGACAGAAAGCTCCCCTCAACAACAACCAAACCAAAGCAGAGACCACATAAATACTTCTGACTCAATTCTTCAATCAGAAACACCTGAACCTGAAACATCTGTTGATCCTGAACCTGGTGCTACTGATCAAAATGAGTCTGATCAAAAACCATTTGACCAAAATCCCTCTTCTTCCAACATGTCCATTGAACCTGTAGAGCCAACCTTCTCTGATATCCCCAAACCACCATTTGTCTTTCTAAACTTACCCTTTTTAGCAACTGTATGTTTGGAAATCTTCAAGAAGGCAAAGCAGCTCATTGAAACTAGACATAATTTGGTTCATGATGAAGACTATGAAAAGCAATGGAAGAGAGTTGTTGAAAGAGTTCATCTAGTATTCTCTGTGATTCAAAGGTCAAGTCTGGATGATCAAGCTCAAGCTCAAAAGGAGCTAAAAGACTGGCTCAAGGGAGTCATGTCTGAAGTTCACAAAGTCAAGGTTCTCAGAACCTGGGTCAAAACTCCTCTCTGTCTTGAAGCAGGATCTGTAATTCCATCCATTATTCACCCAAGAGATCTGAATCTGGACTGGATTACAAAGATTAATTTGAAAGAAGCTTCAACTGAATTGGCCTTAGTTCAAAGAAACAGCTTGCTAGAAAATGAGAATCATGCCTTGAGGAAAGAGCTTCTGGAGCAAAAGATGATGCTCCTGGACTACAAAAACTCTACTGAAGCTCAGCTAGCAGAAGCTAAGTACAGGGAAGAAAGGCTGATTAAGGATAATGAAGAATTCAAAAAGGAGATGAAATTGCAAGCAGAAGCTCAGAAAGCTCAGATGGAAGAAACGCAAAGGATGATGCAAAAGATGATGAAAATGATGATGAAAAAACAAGCCAACCCATAAATTGCACACCATTTTTAGTTTACTTTTTGCATTAACTATGTTTTTCTAGATTCTGATTGACTCTTGTGTTTCTAAATGATTTATGCTTATGACTATGTCTGTGCTCCTGAACATCCTATGCTCTGAAATACTTGTCTTTATCTTCTGGATGTATATTAATCTCATACTTTTATATGCTATCTTTCTATGATTGTTTCTCATCTCTCTTTCTATTTATTTCTTTTTGTTAATGACAAAAGGGGGAGTAATAAAGATAGTATTTAAAGGCTCTGAGCCCCATTAAGTACATATTGAAATTAAAACTTCTCTCAGTCTTAAGTATTAAGTTATTAAGTTCTGAACCTCAGGAGAAGTGTTAAAATTTCTTTTCAATATAACTTAATTGAACCATAATTTCTCATCTATCACTTCTATTCTTTTGAAAACTATATTGCGTGATAAATGAATTTAATTAACAAGATAGAATTTAGGGGGAGCTTACAAACCTCACCTTAAAAGTACTATTAGACTCAGGGGGAGCTTACAAACCTCGTATCCTATAAGTCAACTTGTTAATTAGATTAACAACAATTGATCAAGTTTTAAATACTATTGTTTGTCATCATCAGAAAGGGGGAGATTGTTGGAACAAAATGTGTTTAACAATAAACCTTGAAGAGTTTTGATGATAACAAGGTATTAAAAATAGACAATTGGTATTGCTAACATTTGTTCAAGTGTACAGGACCATAGGCAAAGTTTTATATCTTACAAAGGTTCTAAATGAACAAATAGAGAGCAAAGAAACCAAAAATATGAAGCTTAAAGCGTCTGAAGTAAAGCGCTCCTGAAGATTTGTGCTCCTGAAGTATATGATGTCATTAGAAGCTGAAAGTCGTCAGAAGCTGTAGTACATCACCAGAAGCAAAATGATTCAAGATTTAAATGTGTCAAGTGTTGTATTATGGAACGTAATTCATATAAGAGTGGCAGAAGATCACATGGAAGTCACATGATCTCTTTGAAAGCATTTGAAGGCATACGGTTGCTAAAATACAAAGAGCGTTGACATTGTACTCTGTACGAACTGTACAACTACCTTCTCCACTACTCTGTTTCTTTGTCCCTGCTACAAGACAAGAATAACAACTCTCATATACAACCACGCCTGCCTCTATGTTTCCTCTCAACTGGAATGGATTTGAAATTGATCCTTCATAGGAGAATAACTTAATCAGGCAAAGAATCATTGGTGAAAGATCAAGCTTCAACAACGACTCTTTTTGGATGTGTTAGGCACTTACAACGTTCATTTCACACCTCTATATAAAGGAGTGAATACTTGAAGAACAAAAAGACTCTACAACATTTTTGAAAGCGCCAAAACTCTGTAAAATTGTTCAGCATCCAAAAGTTCACTTAGAATTTCAGTTTTCAAGTTCATATCTTTGAAATTCTAAAGTCTTAAGAGTTTGTATCTGATTTGTATTGTGAACACTACTGATTGTATATGAAGTGTTCAACCTCAAACTTGTTCTTTGTAATTTTGTTTGTAAGAAGTCTCTTGCTTGAGTGCTTGAGCATTAGAAGTCTCTTGATTGTGTTCTTGAGCATTTGAATTCTCTTGCTTGTGTGCTTAAGCATTTGTAATCAGATATTACTTATAGTGAACTCTCCTTGGAAGTGCAAGGGGGACAGGACTACTTCCGGTTTGTGGAAGGAACCTGTATAAATTGCTTGTGTCTTTCTTCTTCTCTTTTCTCTCTGTTTTCATTCCGCTGCACACGCTCCTGATCACCTTCTTCAGAAGCTATCCACATTGCTTCTGATCACAGTGTTCTAGAGTTTTTGAGAAAACTTGGAAAAAGACTAACACAATTCAACCCCCCCCCCCCCCCCCTTCTTGTGTTTTTCTCCCCTTCAGCTTATAGATATTAAATTTCTCTTAAGTTCAGGAATATACCTCACATTCTTCAAAAGGAAATCACAATCATCAAACATTTTTAGATGAATAATACCCATACCTTGAATTTTGCAATCCTTATTATTACCAAGGCGAAGACCTCCACCTTCTTTCAGATCTAAAGTTTCAAATTACTCCTTTCTCGGACAAATGTGATCAGAGAACCTAGAGTCCAAGACCCATCCCTTTTCAAGTTCCCAACTTGTCATAGATAGTGCTCCAGCACTCTGATAACCTTCCTCTTCACTTGCAATCTGAACGGGTGGATTACCACTTCCATTGCCCTTTCTCTCCAGACAATCCTTCTTGAAGTGACCTGTATTGTGACAAATAAAAATTTGTACTTTGTTTTATTATCACCACCATTCGACCTAGACTTTGATCTGGAATTCTTGCCTTTCCCATTTCCTCTGTTTTGACTTCTCCCCCTTGAGACATTCAAGCCTTCTCCACTATCATCAACCTTCAACTCTTTGAACTTGGTTAACACTTTGGTTCTCAAAGCTGCTTGAACTTCCTCCAAAGTGATAGAAGTGGTGTTACTTACTTGATGAAGTATATGTTGGATGATGATTGTGAGAATGATTTGATGATTTATTGATGATGAATATACACATATGAAGAAACGATGAAAGATGATGATGTTGAATAGTAACGATGAAAATATATGTATCAAGTGACGATGTTGATGATTTGTGTTATAGTGTATATGCGGTGTTGAGTCATATATTCATGCATACATGGTCAAGACCAAGTTTTGATGTTAAGTGACGATGAGTGTTGATGAGTGTTGATGGGATCAATCGGCAGTAGAACTCCAACATCTAAATCGTACCACATGCATATAGAGTCGTGTCTAGCGCAGTCTACGCATATAAATTGATGTGACAGTCATGTATTCAATTATGTGATTATTTGTGATGATGTGTACATTATTATATGAATGCTTGGTGATCTTTGTCCACTTCTAATGATGGTATTGAATGGTGAATATGTAAATTGATTTGGTGATAAGATAATAATGTAAATACTTGTTATATCTTGGATCAATAAGTTGAGAAATGAATGTTTCTTTGTATGAGAATATTACTTGAGATATTAATTTGTTAAATATATGATATTTGTTACCTTGAATTTATTCTTATGTTCATGATTTGCTTTGTTGAGCATTTCTCACCCTTTTGTAGGTTTCTTCATATGCCATTCGAATGGGTGGTGTAGATGTGCAGGTTGGGCACACGTGATCGACATGAATACCCGGGAATTGCTTGAAGCTTCCTCACTTTTAGGACCTGGTTAGGACTTAAAAGTGAGGCTTTGATTAGGACTTTGTCGGGATTTAGTTTATTTTGATTTGTTTGATTATTTTGAGAAACCTTGATGTGCATGATGATGTACCTTGAAATGTTGAGACGTTGGTGTTATATTGTTTTACTTTATGAATCTGCTGCAACTGGTTTATAATTATGAAAATGAATTATGCATGTTGATTTTTTTTATTATTGAAGGCGTAGCACCTTGAACCATGTATGCGGGTTTTGAGGGCATTACAGATACAAAAACGAATGGACCTCAAGACCTGGACTCAAGTTGTTGCGGAAAGAGAAAGTGGAAGATATATGCAGCTTGTAACTTGGCAGGGAATTATTGGACGGGGATAGCAGCAGCTCTAAAGCTCACATTGAATCATTGAGAAGGGTAATCAAGGCAACCATAGCGAACCCCGAAATTGTGGGAAATGATTCATGAATTGGCGAGTCAGGAGCAACCAGTGCATTTTACACAAATCACACAAGCACTTGCTAGTAGGACAGAGAAACAAGTGCAAGATGAGGACAACAACTACCCGATACCACCTATTTTGAACAGTAATAATGACCTGTATGAAGTGTATGGTGAGGAGAAAGAGGAGGATGATGACCAAAGATGATCAATCATTATGATGCATGGTTTCATTTATTTTCGTTTATTTCGTAGTTTGTAATATTTGAGAAGGTTCATACGCATTCTAGTACAATTTCTATTTCGTCTATAATAATATTTTCATACAATTTTAATTTCAATGATATTACACTTTTTTTTAACAGGTAAAAATGGTGTGTGTGTGTGTGTGTGTGTGTTATATATATATATAATAACAACGAAGTCGCCTCTCCAACAAAAGATGTGCCTACAGAAGACGACTAAAGGTAAATCAAAGTTCAACACACAAAAACAAAGTTAACCATTGCCCTGACAAGCAAGAGGGCAAGCAAACCAGATATGAACACCTAAAACATAAACCGCGTTAGCCGCCTTTATCCACCAATAAAAGTGGGTTTTTACTTTTTTGAGTAACTGACGCATTTAATTCACTTTATTATTGAACAATCTATTGTTGTGTTCAGACCACAGAACCCACACACAGAGGAGCCATAGAAGTTGCATAAACAAATGTTTGTTAATTGATCGGCCTTCTAAGTAAGTAAACTGATGAAAATGAGCAGCAATGTCATAATGATCAACACGACAATCCATCTCTATCAACTAGCATCCTCCAAAATCATTTATCTAAAAGAGCTATATTAAACTCCCTCATCCTCCGCACCCCTAAACCTCCTTCCTCCTTACGGGCACAAACAAAATTCCACCCAATCCACGTAATTTTTCTATGTTCTTCACATCCCCCCCAAAAGACATGACTGACATGATGAGGATCAGACGGCCACCAAAAGAAAGAAATCTACACTTCCACCTTGACAACCTACTTGAAATACGCGACACAACCGGTTCCCAAAAAGACAACCTCCTTGCATCCCCTCCAACAAGAAGATCCAAATACACAAAAGGTACCTTCCCCACCCTACAATGTAAGGCAGAGGCTGCTGCCCCCAACCACGAGTCACAAATATTAACACCTGTAAGCATACTCTTGTGAAAATTCACCTTTAAAACGGAAACACTTTCGAACAACACCAAAACAACACGTAATGCACACACATTTTCCCAACTCTTTTCCCCCACCAACAAAGTATCATCAGACAATTATAGATGGGAAATTGACAAGTGATCATGCCCACCAAATTTATATCCAGTGAACAAATTTGAATCAACAACCGCCTTCATCATAATATTAAGGCCCTCCACCTCTATAAGAAAAATAAAAGGGGATAAAGGGTCCCCTTGACATAACCCCCGCTTCAAGGGAAACTCCGGTGTGGGACTAAAATTAACAAGAACATGGGCATATGTCGTTACAGCACACGCCTTAATCCACTTCCTCAACAGCGTTGGAAACTCCATTCGGGTCATAACTGCATCTAAATAATTCCAGTCAACCGAGTCGTATGCTTTTTCAAAATCCACTTTAAATAATAACAACTCTTTTTTCATTTTCCGAGCTTCATCTACAGCCTCATTTGCAATGAGAAAGCCATGTAGAATTTGTCTATCTTTTACAAATGTTGTCTGAGTCTCTGACACCACCTTACCCACAACACGCCGCAACTGATTGGCAAGCGATTTCGCCACAATTTTATAAAGACTACCCACTAAAGAAATTGGTCTAAAATCATTTAATTTCTAAGGACTATCAACGTTAGGATGTAGAGCAATAAAAGTGCTATTAATCCCTTTAGTTAATTTTCTGTTCTTATGAAATTCATTGATAAATCTCATAATGTCTTCCCTTAACTCCGGCCAAAATTCCTTAATAAAGCCAAAATTAATTCCGTCAGGTCCTGGACTTTTGTAACTATCACAGTCCCACACTGCCGCTTTCACCTCCTCCACACTAAAAGGCCGAACCAAACCCACACCATCATCATGGTTCAACTTGCGAAACACCAAGTTGTCGACACCAGGCCGCACGACCTCAACTGACTGAAAATGAAATGAGAAATGTTCATACACCGCTGCCCGTACCAGTTACACGCCCTCCACCAGAGTTCCGTTTACATGAAGTGATGAAATAACATTACCTCGACGTCTACCAACCATAACAGAATGAAAATATTTAGAATTCGCATCACCTTCCTGTAACCACAACAACCGTGATTGATGCCAGCAAATACTAGCATTCATTCTAGAAAGAGATCACAAATTTGAAGTATTATCACGAAGCTCTGTTAAATCATCCTCCGATAACACAACTTCCTCCCCCTTTTATCAAAAACTGAAACTCTCTCCTTGAGTGTCTAAATTATGGCGTGTAAATTTCGAACATGAATATTGTGCCACTCCTTCAGAGTCATTTTCATCATTTTCAGCTTTTCCTATAAGACATAACTGCCCCATCCAACAACCTCGAACGACTTCCACTTTTCCACAACAAATTGTTTATAGCCAGGTAAATTAGACCAACACTTCAACATACGGGAAGGTCGCGATCCCCAATCATCTTCACTCACAGTTAATAATAACGGGCAATGGTCGGACAACCCCCTCAATTGAGCCACTTGCATGCAACTAGGCCATACCAAACATCAATCCTCTGATAAAAGAAATATGTCAAGTTTGCTCATCGACGAACTGTCCCCTTTATACCAAGTATATTTGCGACCACAAAGTGGAAGGTCCACCAACAAATTATCATCAATAATTTCTTTGCGATTTTATTTTAATTGACATTTAAAACCTTTTTTTAAATTAATTTACAAATTAATTGGAAATATGTTTTTAATAATATTGCTTACATTATAATAATTTTTTTAAAAAAAAATTGATTTTTAAATTAAATATGATTTTAGTTTCATAATTAATGTTTATTAATTATTAAAAATAAAATTGATTTTCTAAATAGTTTTTTTTTTAATTTAAGTTAAAATTTCAGAGGGGCAAGCCCCTCAATAAGCTCCTCGCAAAATTCGCATCAGCATTGGCATAGCGGCAGACTGCGACTGAGACAGGTGACAAGATTGTATTAGAACAACGACAATGCGACAGAACAGGTGATAGGGGTTGTTCCTGAGGTTATGTCAGGTCTTTTTACATGGACGCACCCCCTCGCAAATTTCCTAGAGGTTAGCCCCTCACTTTAAATTTGTGATAGGTTGTTTTGCGTGGGCGCCTCTTGCAAAACCCTTGCCAAACTTCCCTTTGCCATCATATTTAGTGTGTTTGTTGGGACTTTCATCTCTGACAAATCGACAGATTTCTTGTAGCGGTTCTTGTAGTCTTGCTAGTTTGGGGGACATGACTCATATGACGCTTAACAAAAAAGAATCAGTTAAAAAAATAAAAAAAATATAAAAAAAAAAAAACAGTTTCGTATATGGTCTTAAATGATCCATCAATGCACATCGTAAAAATTGAATTAAAAGTTCCATGATAAAACTCGTATGCGGCTAATAAATGCAAATTTTCCAGTATTGTTTTTTTCCTTGCTTTTATAAATAGAATGTGATATTTTTGTGAAAAAAAAATAAAAAATAGACAAATACTATAAAAAAAATGTACTATATATGTATATAAAATAGTAAGGTTATACGATTATGGAATGAGAATACTTCGTACAATTCAGCAAGATTACAGTTCTGAACCACTGGATTCCATAACATGTTCATCACAATTAATGCAAGTAAGTTATGGATGTAGTGTGACCACCTTTTCATTTTTCAAACCTTTAATTCACAATCTTAATTCACCATTTTCTGGAATGACCTGAATTTTTTTTTGAAAGGCCAAACTATATATACCCAATTGTTTTCTTTTGGATCTTTTACACTTTTGGAGCTTCATCGTGAGCTGGACAAGGTTTGTCCTTGATTGCATTAATTGCAAGTGGAAGATGTATTACTTGACAATAATAAAAAGGCTTAAACGCTCTTTTTACCTTTTAAGTTTGTAAAAGTTGTAATTTTGACCCCTATTAAAAAAAATGGAAACAGTGACCCCCATGTCTACCCCTTTTGCAAAACGTCAATTTTGACTCAGTCAACCATATGTGGCACGCCACCTGTGTATTTATTTTAATTTTTTTATTTTTTTAATCCATAAATTCCACGTGTATAATTCAAGAAATAAAAAAAATCAAAAAGTTAAATTAAGAAGAGGGGCACGTGAGGGAAGAGACAACAACATGAACACAAACACAACACCATATCTATAAACCTAGAAACCATAATAGTAACATGGACATAACAACATTCACACAAAAGCAACATCAACAAATCCAGCAAAACAAACAAAAAAAATCAATTAACCATGAAATTACAATAGATCTTCAGCAACAATAGCAACCCATAAATCTATTAAAAGCAAAACAATAACAACCCATAAATCATTAACATTAGAAATAGTGCAAAAACAAATTATTTCATCATCACCTTGAATGTTAAAAATGATTCGTGAGATTAAGTAACATATCATTTCCTAATTGACCATCTGTTCCAGCACCCCAACTTCATAATTTTTCTTCTGATTCTTCTTTCTCTTCACTTTTCACTTGTTCACTTTCTTCCATCAATCTAATTTACTAAAACTATATTGGAATGTGTTATCAAAGGGTTGTGGTGCAGTTTGGTAGTACGTATCGTAATTTCTTAGATGTACCAATTGTATTTCAATTTTGATTCTTATTAAAGACATGACATATCTTTTGTTGGGTAAAAGAAAGAAAAAGGATGGTTGTATAAGATCCAAAAAGAAAACTGAAAAAGGATGGTATTGATTTCAGTTCACCTTTGTTTTTTGAAAGAAAGAAGTTCACCTTTGTTCTTGACTCCTTTTTTTTTTCAATTTTACAGTGTGTTTAGTGGATGTTCCTTTGAATCTTTGGACCCTTGTTCTTTTTTTAGAAAAAAAATGGAAGGTCCGAAAATAGAAGCAATGAAGGAGAAGACGAAGATGAAAAAGGAGAAGAAGGTGGTTTGGGTCATAAATTTTCAATTTCTGGAAAATAAAAGGAGAAGATGATGAAGATTTGGTTTGAAAGAGGAAGATGAAGATTTGGTTTGGAAGGGGAAGAGGACGCTGAAACTCTCACGTGCTAGGCTATTTTTTTGGTTCTTTTTTGTTTTTTTTTATTAGCTAATTATAAGTGTGGAATTAAAAATAATTAAAAATTAAAATAAATACACAGGTGGTGTGTCACATATGGTTGACTGAGTCAAAATTGACGTTTTGCAAAAGGGGGTGGACATGAGGGGTCACTTTTGCCTTTTTTTTAATAGGGGGCCAAAATTGCAATTTTTGCAAACTTAGAGGGTAAAAAGTGCGTTTAAGCCTAATAAAAAATGGAAGTGAAAGATTCCACCAATATTCATTTATGTGGACAAACATATAGATGAAAATACATTACTCACAACAAGTCAAAATACGTCTATACTACCAAACAACGTGAAAAAATGGATTGAACTAACCACGAATCTATTTATGCAAAGCTCAACAAACAAAAGAAAATATGAATTTGAAATTCATTCCTTCAATATTTTCTTTTTCAATCAAACCATTTAATTTACATAATGGTATGTCCGGTGAGGATGGATGAGTGGCAACGGTGATGGAAAGTGCCTCGATGTGACCGCAAAGATTTCTGGTACGGTGGCGATGAATCTCATTGTGGTGGAACGAAAGGTGCCTGCAGGCACGTTAGCACTCCAACGCTCAAAACAGTAATGGAACCGAGAAAGAGTGGGTACAAAGTGTTGTGAAAAGTGAATCATACCTTGAGGGTGAAGCAAGTTCACTCTTATATAGACGTGCGTTGGTGATAACCGCATTCGGGTTTAACAACGTGTGATTAGAGACGGTTAGAGGACACGTGTAGGGTGATCCTCACGCGGAAGCATGCTTCTGTATGGCGCGATGCACTTAAGCTAGTGTGTTCCTTCAAGTATGAAGCCTTTAAGGCGATGTAAGTTTAGGCCACATATCAACGTGCAATTGATGTTATGATCGGTCCAAAACAAATAATTTTTTTTTTGAAGAAGCCAAAATGAAATATAATTAATCACCAAGAGCAATTCATCTCGCCCAAGGTGTGCGAAGAGAATCACTCCTCAAAAGAATACAAAATCAAGTATTTGTTGCCAAACAATGCACAACGAATAAGATGAAATGAAAACTACTCCATAACACCCATACAAATTAAAGGGTTCCGCCACCAGTCATTATAACTAAAAGCTGAAGTTAGTTTATTAGCATTTAACCAAGAAAAAGATACAAACTTTACATTGTCTAATAGTTGTACCAAATCATGTGCTTTGCTTTTGAAAATCATGTTGTTACTTTCCTTCCAAACTATCCAAGCGCAAGCATGCCAGATCACTTTGAAGAAAGAATGTGTAAATCGCGGTAACCCCGCCATGTGACCAAACTGATGAAGATGATCATAGACAGAGTATGGAGAAGTGAATGACATACTGAGCCACTGATAAACCTGGTGCCATACCCTGCCAAAGATGTCGCATCGAAAAAAGAGATGACTCATCGTCTCCGGACAACCGCAACCACCCATGCAATAATTGTCATCATGATGAAGAACTCTTCTACGAATAAGATTGTCTTTGGTGGGGGGTCTGTTGCGGAGGAGCCGTCAAACAAATATTGAAACCTTTAACAGAACCTGCTTCAGCCACGTTGCATCATAAAGTCCGCGCTCCAAAAATGTGTCAGATAGCATGAAATACTAATAAGTTCCCTTAACGGAGTAACTGTAAGTAGAATCCATAACCCACCGCCACCTGTCAAGAACATGATCCTGAAGGTGGGAAAAACACAAGAAGGGGGGGGGGGGGTTGAATTGTGTTTTCAAAAACGTTTCTTTCTTACGAAAAATAACAATGTTCTCAGGATACAGAGTCTGATAGAGTTCAGAGTCTTAGCAGCGAAAAGTAGAACAGATGCAAGAAAGAAAGAAGACACAAGCAATTTTATACAGGTTCCTTCCACAAACCGGAAGTAGTCCTGTCCCCCTTGCACTTCCAAGGAGAGTTTCACTAAAATGTAATATCAAATTACAAGTTGCTCAAACACACAAGTAAGAGACTTCCTTTGCTCAATCACACAAGAAAGAGACTTCAAATGCTCAAGCACACAAGCAAGAGACTTCAAAACAATTACAGAGAATTGAAAAGAGTTTTGAATACTTGATATACAATCAGAGGTATTCACAAGACAAAACGAAACAGAACAGACTCTGTTTTTCTTAGACACTTAGAAATTCTAAAATGTAAGCTTTTGTAAGAATTATCTAAGTTATTGATGAGCAGTGTTTGCGACTTGGAATATGAGAGAAGAACTTAATTCGCGTGTATATTCAGTTTTCGGTTCTTCAAGTCTTCATCTCTATTTATAGAGAATTTGAGAGACGTTGGGAACTGCCAGCTCATCACTTTTTCTTTACCGAAGCTGATTTGACACCTTTGATCCTTTGCTTGATTTGAGGCTTGTACAATGAAATCAAATTCAAATCCATTCCAGCAAATATGGAAAAGTTTCTGCTTTAGTTACTGTTATTCTTGTCGTGTATAGAAGACACTTGTGCAGAGTTGGTGGTTGCAGGAACAGGCGTAGGCATAGTGGTTGTACTTTTCGTACGTTGTACTTTGTCAATGCTTTTCAGT